>JADLZK010009667.1:0-143022 GCA_015847255.1 Hyparrhenia diplandra | reverse complement strand
ACAACAAACAAAAAGCGACTGTCCCAGGCCTTTTGGGTTGGAGTAGTGCTCCAAAGAGTGACAAAACAAAATGCAGAAGCATCGGAAAAGCATCTCCAGTTCACTTTGGTAGACTATTTCTGTTAGGTGACCCGGTCGCATTCTTTCAGCCTGGAATCCGGGGCTTGTATTCCAGGCACATACGAAAGGTACTCCTCAGTTGCTGTCCATTTCAGCTGCGATTGCTATCAATGCGTACATACGTATATATCTGGTATATATTGTAATTTACACTGCTGTCGTGTGTGTATAGCGGGTGAAACGAGTCGTCGGTCATGTAAAACACATGGATTCATCGTTGAAAAGGATACTGGCGGTGTGTGCTGTCCATGCTGCTGGACTACATCCTTCTAGCTTCCTTTGGTATCACAAATACGTCCACTCGCATTTCCAATAGCAACACAGTGCAGCCAGATGCGGCGCAATGCAGTGTATGAAAGTGGATAGTACGAAACCTAAACAAATAATTTAAAGCAAAGATATACTAGTCCCTATCTTTTCCACGAACCATAAATTTTCAGAAATAGGTACTTTTGTGACACTTTGCCATAGCTTGAAACTAACCATTTCACTTTAGGACTTGTTCCCGTGCCACATTCCCAATAATGCAAGCTGCTTTAAGGAGAGAAATCTAGGTAGCAGTATACTCTATAATCGCGGTATATCCAAAATACACACTTATAGTGAAAACGAAATAGGTGAAAGTGACGCTGTCAGCTGATATATGGCGACCTATCACAATGATATACCCGATAATATGTAATATACATATCATACTAACATCCTGGTAGACGCGTAGTACCATGCCGAAGCGCGCGCTCGCCCACAGCAGGCGCGCTCTTGGCTCTTTAGTTTGTGATTACACTAGAGCGTAATGTCTACTGACATGTTCTAAGGTAAAGCGCTTGACTTGGAACAGTACTTATTTTTGAGGCAGTGTGAATAAATCAATTACGAGAATTGTCTTGTAGCACACTCATGTAGTCATGTGTTGAGATGCTAAATCAATCGAATCCATATAGTAGATATAGATAACCTATACGATTACTTAGAACTAATAAGAACAATATCCTAGCGCCGGCCAATCACCAACAACTGCCTCTTAGTCACAGTTCGGTGACAAAACTAAATTAAGATGATACTAGCTACTAAATCCATGAAGATAGAACAGAAATAGTGCTTTACAATGTCGACGCTCGGAGTATCATCAACATCCATGAAAAGCCAAAAGACAAGAGACAAAGAAAAACAACAACACGCGAACAAAAAGACAGTGTGATTGATGATTATTTATCTAAAAAGCTACTAGAGACGACGAGCGAAGATAGCGACACTATACTGTGTGTCTCGAGCTGGCGCAGTAGTCCCACAAGAAACCACCGTGTATGAGGTTAAAACAAGTGACTGATGGACTGAGTGATGACAAGGGTCCTCACCAAACGCACGCAGAGAAAACATGGCCGGGCGTCTGTTGCTTCCGGCGACCCATTCGATCGATCGACCGGCCGGCCGGTGTGGGGATTCGATTTTGATCTTCCAGCGGCTGGCTGCCGGCCGGAAGTTTCAATGAACGCGTCTGTCCGTACTGCTTTATTTCTCGATCACTCGCCTTCACGATGGTATGTAGCTGCCTGTGGTGAGTGTGATGATCGATGACGCACGACACTGCCGGCCGTACTACGTAGGCCCTTCGTCTGTTTCGGTTCAGTTTTCAGAGCTTCTGTTTTGACAAAGCGGCCATGGATGGATCGGGTCGGATGGCGACGGCCGGCGTGCCGTACAACAACTCAGCTGTCTGCCCCAATGGGAAGGAGTAGCAGCATGAGTCACCGTAGCCGGAGGCCGGAGGGTACGAAAGGATATATGGGATCGGAGGAAGGAAGCATCTCCGTGCACGCGCCGGCGACTATAGTGTCGCCGTCGCCGCCATCACATCGACAGGAAGAAGCATGCGTGTACTATAGGATCGAGTGGGTTTGGCTATTTGCTAAATACCTGCTACTATCACCATTTGCTGCATGGTCTGAAATAGATGTCTTAATTTGCACGTCACATGCATTTCCTAGTTAGTATAAGTATGTGTACATTAATTAAAATCTCCTTGGAAAGAGCTCAAAACAAGATACAAATCTCCTTGAATGCTAGAGTATATATATAATACAAGGTTTTTAGCTAGCTATCAATATCTAGTTTTTCACCCTAGCTAGATAGCTAACTTGACAAAAACAACATGCATTTCTAGTTAGTATAAGTATGTGTACAATAATTAAAATCTCCTTGGAAAGAAGCTCAAAAGATACAAATCTCCTTGAATGCTAGAGTATTATATATGTAATACCAGGTTTTATCACAGGTATCAATATCCTAGCTTTTCACCTAGCTAACTAGATAGCTAGCTTGACAAAAGCAAAAGATCTGATTTTACTAGATAGAAATCTGGTACTACAGTATACAGAGGAAGTATATAAATATCCATTGATGTCAAAAGGGTTTCATATTGGAGTTTGGTACGCGGTATCCTCGATCATGAACCCGGCTTAATCAGCATCGTGCATTTGTCATCAGAAGAAGATTGAGTATATAATGCATATAATGCATTGGTCCAAAACTAGCTACTTGTGGATGCATGACAGAATCCCGTTTATACACGTAGCATTATATTAATTTTTCAGCTAACATATCACGAGATATAAATTGCTCGATCGATATTTAGCTTTACAACACAGACTATCTATATATATATAAAATCATGCATGAGATCGAATAGTGGTAGAATAAACATTATAATAACAAATCAGAATGCACATGGTCATACATGCATGAGTTTATTTCACATCATAGACGTACCTGAAATCAAGACTTTTACTAGTAAATAGCTCTGAGTGCCATTTGAATAGAAATAAACAGGGGATCTGAATGCACGTGCTAGTGGCCATATATGCTGGTGAGGAACGAAGTCACAGGTAGTACTTATTTGTGACCACGCATTTGGGAACGACGACTCTACCCAACAACGTAACTGAGTACGTTTTTGGGGGTCGGTACAGTGCAAAGTCCACAGCAAGTCCACCACGTCCTTGCCTCGACTGCCGTACATGTACGGCCACCACACTTTCGTGACTTGGCTGCAAGCTACCGGGGTAGTCCGGTCTCGAGTTTCCCGTCTAGTGGCCCACTTTTGAAGAAGCGAACAGAGAAGCGGCGAGTACTGCGAGCAATCTTGGAGCCGACCACCGGCACCAAAGGTCATGCGACCACCTTTAAAGTCCGCGGCCCACGGCCCACCGCGGCCCACACCTGCTAGGAGGCCACGGGCGGCAGCGCCCCGGAGCAGCGGCGGCGGCGGCGAGAAGGTAGCGCGGCGACGGCGACGGCAGCCGCGCGGCCAGCGTTCGCGGCGGAGTTAGTGTCCAGAGCGTTCCCCCTCCCCTCTATTACGACCCGGTACGTAGAATCCGGCCGGCCCGGCACTAACGCGACCAGCGCATCAACCCGCCCGGTGAGCCCGTCGGTGGGCTTTCGGCCTGGCGCGCCACCGAGCTTAGTCGAGGCGGACTCATCCGGTTGGGTATGGGTAGAGCGGTAAGGAAGGGAGTAGATCCATGGCGGTGAAGGGTCGGATCTGAGGCGGCCCGGCGGCAATGACGGCTAGGGTTAGGGTTAGGGGAGAAGAGAGGGTAAGGGGGTGAAAGCGGCTGGCGATCAGCATCGGCGAGGAGGAAGAGGCGTTAGGTGGGCGGCCGAGCAAGTGAGTCGGCACCAAACCGCGCCCGCCAGTCCTAGGGCTATAGCGAGAGCTTTCTCGTAGCGTCGTCGTTCGGCCCATGGGCGAAATGTGGCAGCTGGCCTGCGAGCGGCGCTTGCCGGAGGAGAGAGCAGCGGGCGGCCGCGGCCCGCGATGCGATTCTGCCGACGGTGAGGCGATTACGTCAATAAGGCGAGGGGTGGAGTCGGCGAGGCACTACGGGGGCCGTACTTGCTCCCTCCCCTTAACCTAATTATTTTTCAAGAAGAAGTTGTTGAGTGTCTTAATTATCTCTATGCCATATTCCCATGCGTGTGGGTGAAGCTTGGTCGTGGGACCGCAGAACCAAGATGTTAGCTTCCCAAATAAGGCCAGGGCGGTTTTAAGATGAATTGTACAAATACTAGAATTGCATTTTATCTCACTACTACAAAATACTACATCACTCTCCGGATCTAAAACCCCTTCACTGCTGGGAAAATGAGCGGTAGTAGGGAAACTTTGATAGTGATGCCAAGTTGTGTTTTCGATCTTAGGCACTCCACCGGAAGTGATAAGCTTTAAAAGAAAACATATTGCGCGCATGCTTTCGCGTTCTGACTGCCAGCATGCTCCGCGGATCTCCACGTTACCGTTCCATCAAGTTTGTTTATCGAGAGAAACAATTCCATACATCACAACCAAAGGAGAGATTTCAATACATCACAAAAATAGAATCAATTTATAGACACGCAGAAGTGTTCAATACATCACAAATCAAATCAATTCTTCTCCATGCTGAACATGCATGCTTCCACCTCTAAATCCAGCTGAGGCAAAAAGAAAGCAAATCATGAGATTTGAGGACCAACATCAACAAATCTGAGAGTTGGAAGAGGGCGGGTTAGTTGCTTTACCTTAGTGCAGAGAAAGACCCACTTCATGAAATCTGCCCTTTGGATCCATGCGTAATCCACATCTGCCTTGGATTTGGCTGCACTCATCACGGATCGAGGTTGAAATTTTATAGGTATGAGAATGCGAGGCGAAT
Organism: Hyparrhenia diplandra; assembly: GCA_015847255.1. Lineage (NCBI taxonomy): Eukaryota > Viridiplantae > Streptophyta > Magnoliopsida > Poales > Poaceae > Hyparrhenia > Hyparrhenia diplandra. The sequence continues at coordinate 138,208 of JADLZK010009667.1, read as the reverse complement.
CGAACAAAATCCAGATCTGAGATGTGAGGATATGGACTCAATTACATGCTCATCTGTGCATTGACCTTACTAGAGATGTCTCAAAAACCGTTCGCGAGTCTTTGCATGTTCTTCTTGGAAAGAAAAAGAAGAAAATAAAATCACTCTGCACCCCATACCTCCTGCATGAATATGGTGGATCGAGCCTTGGCGTGGATTAGTGCCGCATGAAGGATCTGGCCCGGGGGCATGGATCTGATGGATCTCGAGGCTTTTGTGTGGTGGGGAGAAGGTGTGGTGGAGGAGAGCAGGCGTGTGGCTGTGGTGGGGAGAAGAGGCGGCGTGGATCCATGCCCGCTTGCATGGATGCAGTGAGGCCTCCATAGATCCGAGCTTTTGTGCGGTGGGGAGGCGATCTGATGGAGAAGCCGGTGCATGCGGTGGGGGAGAAGAATGTGGTGGGGAGAAGAGATAAGACCGGATTTGGTTGGAGACGTCGGAAGCGGGCGCAGCGAGAGTTAACAGAGGAAACAATAAAAACTTGGTCAGATATGCAGTTCGCAGCCGGGTCTACCAATGCACAGCAGCGATGGACATCGCTGTAGGGTATTTTATTTTAACCGGCAGTGATGTGTGTCAGCTATGCCGGTTGTGTGTGACTTTTCAGTCATTTTTGATTTTAAAGCTACGGAATAGACAAAACACGGCGGTTTTACTCAAATCTGGAATTGATGGAGCGGTACTGATATACAAATTTACAGTAGTGTCTGTTGGGGTCAGCAGTAGGAAGTACTGCTCCATACTAGGAGTGCACTCCATTGACCGTGTCCCTAGCTGCTTCCGGCTTCCGAGTAGGTAGGGAGGAAGCTGCAGATGTGTGAAAGTAGCAATGGCACAGCAGCAAAGCAGGAGGAAGAGCAGTGGGAGTGGAGTGGAGTGGAGGGATGCAGGTGCATGCGCGAATTTGTGAAGCACTGCCTGTTGTTATTGTTAGTAGTAGTACTACTATAGCCAGCCAAACCACCCCTCACATTAACACACACCGTGACATACATCCCACTTCACTTGCACAGTTGCACCAGCAGCAGCTCGACCACCCCTTCCTCCTGTCTGCTGCTGCTTCCTTCACCTTCTCGTGCATCTCATCCCTTCCTTCCTGGCCGCCACGTACGTACTGGGTCACCTAGCTAGCTGCTGCCTCCCCATGGACCAGGTCCCAAACGACCTGCCATGTGCGTATATGTACTCCCAACTCGATCGTACACCATGAATTACTCTCTACTAGTAAGCAGCAGCCAATAGACCGTGCAGTCATATTTAGACCAGGGCGTACGACACCAACCGTACACGTCGCTGGCATCGTGTCACTGCATGGTTGACACTTGAGTGACCAAGTGACGCTCGCGATCGGATCGATCGAGACTGCATGCCGTGGTCGTGGTCCACGAGGACCGAGGTCCGCGCAGCCACTCCGGCGATCGAGTCGGTAGATCGAGGTCGTGGCGCCATTACTCGGAAGTAGCTCCCCGATCGACCGACGCACGCAATGCGGTGGTGTGCAGTGGTCTGGTCACTCACCAGTCACTCCCATCAATGCGCCTGCCTCTCCTCTGTTGCGCCGGCCGGTGTGGAGCTGCCGCTGCCGGCTACCCGCCGGTCGTCGAACTGGACGGGTGTTGCCCGGCGCCGTGCCTCTCAAGCACCAGTCGCGCGCGCCAGTGGTAGGTGTGACGCCGTGGCACAGCCGGCATTCAAGGTCACCTGTGACCTGCCGGCCAGCAGATCGATCTCAGTCCCGGCCTCCCGGCCCGCACTGGTCGTCGTCCAGCGAGACGAGCACGTGGCTCACCGCAGGCAGGCCCTCAGGCTCAAACGGACACTGACCACCGGCCGGTCAGCGCTGATCAGCTAGCAGGGGGTTGCTCACCTCCGAGCCAGTAGTGCCGACCTACTCCCTCTAAGCCATGTCTGCAGTCCCTTGTCCGCCTGTTGGCGGCCTCAGTCGAAGCTCGAGCCCAGTCTTGACCGTCACCTAGCGCTTCTTATCTCCCGTCCACCGGCTTCTCTGCCTGCCATCACGCATCACCCCTTTCCACAAATTTCAACCCGAATTCATCTGCTCGTGCTGCTACTACTCGTAGAGAGCTACACATGTGAGTTAGCCACTTAATTAGCTTGGCTAGCACAGATTTTAATTTATTCACACTACACATAGAGAGTACAAATTTCATAGAGTCTTACCAATACATAGATGGACAAAAGAGTGGTAAGACTGCACGAAAATGTTGAGTGGCAGATCAGGATTGAAATAATAGAGGTTTAGAGCTAGAGATTAATGATAAAATTTTGAGTCTAAGTAGTAGTAAATTAATGGAGAAGTTTGGCTTGGATAGTGGGGGCTAAAGAGCCCCTGATCAACACAGCACCAGGTCGGTCTTGACCCCACGACGGCCATTGTAAGGTAGATCTAAGGTTATTTCCATGCCAATCAATGTCGAGCTACTTACTCTACTTTTTCATATGCAGTTTCCATCCAATTGTGTGTGCTTAATGTTGCGTACATGTCGCCAGCGCAACAATGGGAAAGAAGGCCGTGAGGCCCAATCGCCGTCATCTAGCTGAAGGGTGAGATTGGATAGAGGGGGTAGATAGTCCCTTTTAAAACTGTCGAGATGGCTAAGCGAAACAAATCGCGAATTAAACTTATCGATGCAGCCAAGACTTCACCCCCTCTAACTAAGACTCTAAATCACCTCACAAAGATCTACACAAGAAGAGTGGGTGACAAAAGCCTAACTTGAGCTCTAATCAATTCTAATGCAAGGTCACACAAACCTAAACACTGTGTGGTACTTTGAGCACGGGTTGAGCTCCTGTGAACACAAATCTAGTGGCCCAAGACAAGCTCCTGGCTCACTTGGATCTTGTGATGGACGAGGCAACACACACCCTGCTCAAAGGCTCAAATTACCTAGCTACCTGGCTAAGCAAGTAATAACTAAACAAGCTACACAAGCTGGATAGTTACAACTATACTACTCAAGCACAAGCACAATATATATAAGGGAGAATGTAAGAACAAAGCTTGTGATCAAGAGAATGCAAAACCACAGCGAGTGTGGACACAAGATGACAGGTTGGTTTTACGCGAGTCTCGGGAGGCTTTGCCAGCTTCCACACTCCTCGTTGTGGTCGACCCGACACCTTGGTGGTTCACGGTTTGGCGGAAATCACCGATTGATGATCCTCCAAGCTTAATGGCCGTGCCAAATCCGGTGGGAGCTCGATCGAGGTCCCTCACACATTGTGAGTCCTCTAGCCAATCCCCTCGGAGGTCACGTGTGAACCCACACACAAGTGTGGTAGCTCAATGACACGCTCCACTAGAGTTGCTCTTCACGATCCACAGTGAGATGAGCCGCGAACCTCTCACGATCTCTTCTTGCCGAGACCGCTGGCTTCGCTAGCGTGCTTCCGCGGGGTCTCTTGCCACCAAGCGTCTAGGAGGTGGCAGCCTCCAGAAGAAACAAGCACACCGGCTTGCAACACGATCACCTAGTGCCACGAATCTCGCGATCTCTCAACGCAGCGCACTAGGGCTCGATCTCTCGCTCAATCAGTGAGCGATATCAAGCATATGTGAGGTGGGGAGGGCTCTCAAGCATGGACACAAAGTCCCAAGGTGCTAAGCACCGGCCGTGTGGTCCTAATGGCTAGGGGTTGAATAACCTATTAAAAATTCTAAACAACACTAAGCAAGGCGGTTAGTAAATAAGGCGGCGTGGCAATTAAGCAAATGCTTCAAGCGCTAGCTATGCAAGCCTCTAGCAATTCTAGCAATTCTATAGTCTCTAATCACTCAAAGGCTAGGTTGCTAAGTTACTCCCTGGAGTGAGATGAATACAATAACTAATTTTACCACTAGGAGCTAACAAGGCTAAGCTAACTAAACAAGCTACTCTCACACTAAGCACCCTAACAAGATATACTACCAAAGTAATGCAAGAGGTGCTAGAATATATACCACCGGTGTAATCTAATCGAGTTGTAATCAACTGTGATCACCAAGAAATCTCCAACGAGCAGAACAAGTGACCGCGATGATTTTTCACTTAGAGGTTCACGTTAGCACAGAGCTTGACACTTATTTGAAAGGTCTAACAGCTAGAGGGGGGTGATAGCCTATTAAAAATTCTTGCAACAACATAAGCACCGGGTTGGAGCAACAAGATGGTATAAATAAGCAATGCTTCAACTAGCTAAGCAAGCCACAAGTCAATTTCTATTGTCTCTCCACACAGGTCTAGGTCCAAGCTAGTTTACTTCTAGGTGAGCAAGCAATACTAACTAATTTACCACTAGGAGCTAAACTATTCTACACTAAATAAGCTAACAACCTAAGCAATGCTACACAAGATATATCAAGGTAAATACACGGGGGCGTAATTGATAGATATACCAGCGTCGTGTGTAGAGGTGGGAAGCCAATCAGAGTGATCACCTAAATCTCCAACGAGCACAACAAGGTTGACCGCGATGATTTTCACCCGAGGTTCCGCGTGCTTCTTGACGCGCTAAGTCCCGTTGTGGCGACACACTCACTTGGCGTATGCTAAGCAATGGCGGTGCCAAATCCCCTATGGGAGCTCAAACAAGCGATCACAAGAGAGGGTCCAACAAGCCCGGAGAGCAATCCACTAGTGCTCCTTTTAAGCGAATCTCCGCGGGGTAAGGAAAACCCTCACAATCACCAGGTGTGGCCTCAAACAAGCTCCACTTGAGCTCAACACCGCCTCTTGCTCCAAGCTAGGGAGGGGGCAAATTCCCAAGAAAACAAGAATCAGCGGCTTCTCCAAGGATGAAGTGCCTCTAGATGCAACCACCAATGCAATGCACTTCTATCTCTCTCAATCTCACCAAGAATTCGAGTTATGGATGGAGATGAGTGGAGAGGAGTCTCTAGCTCACTAGCAAGTTAGGTGTTCAAATGTGCAAGAGAGGGGGCTATGAACCGGCCAATCAATATATATAGCCTCCTCCACGAGATAGAGCCGTTGGCCTTCAAAATGGTGCTTTCTTTTCGGTGACCGGACCTGACAGGCGGAACCACCGGTGGTCGGTCAAGCGTCGATCACTTCTTCGATAAATCACCCAGGCAAGGTCGGGCCAGGCCGGTTGGCGCCCTCCTCCAGCGTCCGGTCGCGGCTTCGGTCAACGCGGATGCATCGGTCAAAGTTCGGTCGGCGTCGGTCGATCCATCGAGTCAATTTACACCCTTTCTGTTCGTTATTTTTGATCGGACCATGCGGCCCAGGAGCCACCGGTGCGTCCGTCCGATCGGCCTCGTCGCGTCCAGGTCACCTTTCTCGGCGGCATCTTCATCTTTTCTTTGCTCTTTTGCTTCAACCTTGCTTCACCTCTTGCCAAAGGGTTGCCAACCGTCCAAGATGACCCGCGTTATCACCAATGTTAGCGTGCGTCGAAAAGTTAGGCAAGATCGAAGTTAGGGCTCTCATGTCCTAAATGCAATATGCAAGTCAATTGGACCTAGAACACTTCACCAAAAGGGATTGTCGCGGCATTCCCTCTTGATAGTCGGCTATCTATCCTATAATGTGATCACCGCGCTCTATGGGTGTCTTGATCACTCAAAGAAAAACCCTATCAATATACCTTTGCCTTGATCTCGGGTTCCTCTCAAGCGATCACCCAGAAACTTGGCGATCCATCAAGTCCACCGACATTGTCCATATTCATGATCATCATGCTCCTTGTCATCAACCTAATCTATCTCAAGTCATACACTTAGAGCAAAGGATTAGTCCAAGAATGTGTCATCAATTTCCAAAACCAAACATGAGATTTCAATCTCCCCCTTTTTGGTGTTGTGACAATAAACTAAAAAATTTGAAATAAAATTCAATTGAACTTGAATTGCTTGCCCATAGCATTTTGATCATGAATCAAAAGGATTGGACAAACATTTCAAGGTTCGGTTTTGGTAGTAGTAGCTCCCCTACATATGTGCTTCCATGTGTTTGGATCAAGTTGGCACATATGTATGGATAGAAAAATCTTGGGGAAGATACTAATACCAAAAGAGATGCTAAGGTTCTAGAAATTGGACCTTTGAAGCGTGAAACCATCGGAGTCCTTAGCATCAATGTAACTAGACAATCATCAAAACTCAACATACCCCATGAGATCAACATTATAGTCTAAAATATGAGCTTTGTCTAGATACATCCTATGCATGCTAGTTGGTCAATACACCAAACAATTTTCAAAAACTAGCATACACCAAGCAATTATGTATATTGAATTTAGATTGCCAATGCAACATCACATTATGATCATGCACATAGAAATGCACAAATAGTCTATGAGCTTGCTCTCCCTATTTGTGTGATCCTTTCCCAACATCTTTGTGACTTATTTCTCCCCTTTGTCAGCAATCACCAAAAGGTGTAAATGAGAGAAATCAAGTCAATCAAAGTATCACATGTAGTCTCATCTAGATCACTTGCCTTTCCATGTATTCAAGTTTGAACCAAGGACAAGCTTTTTCACACCTCATATGCATAAGGGTTATCTTGCACCATGTTAGAATACACATCAATAAGCATTTTCTAGAGTTGACACTTTGATTGCAAGCACATAAACATGTCATATGCCACCACTAGTTCATAGAACCATTCAAAGAAATAGTGGTGCCACACATACATGAAAACATTTTATTTTCCATGAATGAGCCTATTAAGCATGCATGATGTCTAGATGCACTAACAAGTCCTTAGCAACATATGAATGCCATGACAACCAACTTTTACCTTGGGGTTTGTCGAGGAGAGCATGTCATATAAGTGGGGTGCATCAACTCAAGTTGGAGGAAGTCAATAATGTTCTTCCCTTTTAGCATGCAAAACCTCTTCTCATCAAGTGGCTTGGTGAATATGTCGACTAGTTGATGCCGGTGCCAATGCCCATGATACAAATGTCACCCTTTTGTTGATGATCTCTTATGAAGTGGTGCCTTATATCCATATTGCTTTTGTTCTTGGATGTTGAACCGGATTTTGAGTCATCTTTCTAGCACTTTCATTTGTCCGCAATACAATGGGACTTTGTCAAATGTGAATCAAAATCATTCAATGTTGACCTCATCAAAGCAATTAGAGTGCAACAGCTTCCCGCACTAATGTATTCGGCTTCGGCCGGTTGAGAGAGCAACACTATTTTGCTTCTTTGAAGACCATGATACTAGTGACCTTCAAGGAATTGACATGTGCCACTTATGCTCATTCTATTTATCTTGCACCCTCGTGTCGAATCGAATATCCAATCAAATCAAACTTGGATCCCTTTGGATACCATAGTCAACATCTTGTGTGCCCTTCAGAGCACCTCACAATTCTCTTTGTTGCCTTGAGGTGACTCTCTAGGATCGGATTGATATCTAGCACACATGCCCACACTAAATGCTATGTCCGGTCTTGATCTTGTTGCATAGAGCAAACTACCAATCATAGACCTATACTTCTTTTGCTCAACCATGTTTGCCACTTGGATCGGGATTTCTGGCTTCCATTGGTTTCGCGGTCGGTCCAGTAGATTCAATTCCTATCTCCCACCCTATGTGAATTTTGAGATAGGCTTATTTGTGAACTTTGGAAGGGTTATGGAATCTTAAATTCCAAACTAAATAGCTTAATTTAGTAAGTAGATTCAATTCCTCCAAATTCGAAGAGTAAAGCGGGCTAGGGAAAATAGAGTTTTACGTCGTACATTTTAGCCAAAACAATTGGCGAGAGCGCTGCAAAAGGCACACCTGAGACAAGATCATAGGCTTCAGCATTGGTGCGGACGGCTTATACTAAAAAGTTAAACTAATGCACGACCGAGGGGTGGAGAGAAGGAAGCGGCGCCTTCACGACTCAGTCGGGGAGTCACCCTTTGGTGCCTTATGCGCACCGAGGCCCTCATCAAGGGAAGATCCTGGCGCATACTGTGCATAAAGCTTACGGGATGATCGGCGTGCCAAAGTGCATCCGGATCTTGCTTTCGCTAGCTCGGGGGCTGGAGCGCCTCGGCCGGGAGCGTCCCTCAAGCTGGCGAGCGCGCCAACTAGCGCCCGCTCGCTTCGCGAAGTGGATCATCCCTCTTCTTTTTGTTCCGCAAAAGGAGGCGAGGCCGTCTTGCGGTCCGTTCATCAGCGAGGATCTTGGACCAGCGGAGGGTGGGGCGGCCCGGCCCGGGGCGGGGGTCATCGGCGGGAAGGTGATCTACGGCCCGGGGGAGTCACGGATGGAAGCACGCGGTTAGCGCGACTAGCGTGCTCGACGAGCAGATCCCCGGTGGCGGCCCGGGTCAGGTGGCGGTGGGAACGAGCGGCGTGAAGCGACGAGATGTCGCAGCGTCGGGAGCACCGAGCTCTTCCCAGCGAAGCTGGCAGATAGCAGGGAAGGATCTTTCGCGCACATTCTCCGCCTAGAAGGGGCGGCAGCATCCCGAAGGCTGCATGGAACTTTTCGTGAGCGATGGATCATGGAGAAGCCACCGTGTGCACGGGGCGGCAGCCCGCTTGTTGGAGTTTGGAGCACGGCGCGCGCTCTCACGAGGCGGTGATCGGGGAAGCGATTTGGCGGCCGGCCCGGTCCCGACTGCGGCAGCACGGAACCGATGCGTCGTCGACCACCCTAGTCCCTCGCTGCGAGGTGGAGCAACGGGGCGGGGCGGTGTAGACATCCATGGGGAGTAGGCCGGGGCGGGGAGTGTGACGGCCATGGCACCGCCAATCTCTGACACGTCGGTCGGGTGAGAGGTCGAAACGGGCGACGGCCGAGGGCGGACGCCGGCAGTCTGGGCCGGGCCGTGGTAGGGGGATTGTGAAAGGGGAAAAAAAAAAGGCGGATCCGTTCTGCCCCTACCAACAGCGTTGTTTGACATCACCCATCACCCCTTTAAAAAAACCCCTTTGACCCAAACTTTATGCTCCTCCCTCCTCGAGAGACACACGTGGTTAGCAGGATTTATGCTATCATATACTGTACAATATATTTTCACAATATGTTTATTTTATGTTGCATGCATTATTAACTTTTTTCTATAAAGTTAGCTAAAGTTAAGAAAGTTTGACCAACACGGATTCTAGGAATCAATTTATTTAGAGACGGAGGGGGGATACAGGCTCGATTAAATCTGTTTTCTTCACTAGAAAGCTGTCACTTAAACTTCAATTAACTACTGATCTCTAACTCTAGTCCTAGACCTTCAATATTCAACTCCCTTCACCCTCGACCTGAACCGGCCACTGAGTATGGACATCCTGGATACATTACCATCAGTCCATCACCCGACAACAACGCTACTTTTGAATGGATCTGTGCAAATAAAAAGCTGATGGCCATCTTTTTCCCAGGAGCAGGTACGACGCACTTTCAATTTGACGACGGACCGTCCAGTCGAGTAGACCTACGGTGAACTCAAACTGTTCAGTGTTGACGCACCATGAAAGTTCCATACTCTACTACAGTCAGTTGATCTGGTTTTCTTTGTTCTTAACACCCCCAGTTTTAAGCAGCCGGCTGCATTATGGATGGGATATGATGTGACGGAGAGTACCAGGAATCGGTCTTGAGCAGGATCACTCTAAACACCATTGACCTAGTTAACGACGTCTCTTAAGGAAACATCCTAGACACCCTAAAAAACATTGTATATTAGAGGGGGAAAAAAGCTTCCTGTGTGTGTCGGACCAACAATAGATACTTGGGGTTGCTGAGGTACGGTGTGCCAGTTTTTTTCTTTCTTTTTTCTTTTTACATGCGCAGATAGCTACAGTACTACCTACTATCCCGGATCTCGAGGGCTAGTACGTAATAGCAACGCGGCCGGCAACCGGCATTGAGCTAGTCCAACCACCAGCTTCTTTTTGCCTGCTGGTAAGTACTAAACATTTATAAGAAAATCGATCATGTTTTTTCAGCCCCGGCCGAGCTATGATATATATGCATGAACTGGCTAGATTAAAAAATATATATATGTATCATCTCGTCCTAAGATGAAATCAAGCGTTAATTTAATTGGCAAGTTTTCCCTCTATCTCCATTTAGGACTAATGTACAGTATAATGGAATAACACCTATGGTGAACCAAATGATAGCTATAGAGCATCCATTTGAGAGAGACTGCCCGTGTCCACATCCATCAAATGATTGCTTTAATTTTTATTAACATGATTTTTTTTTAATTGTAAAACGCCCGGAACTGTGACTTCCAACGCAAAGCTACGAGTAACGTCTACCAAGTACTCCTACTGTACTACGCAAGTAGGAGTACGTATGCAGCCGAGCCCACGTACACCAACCGGGAATAAAGCAAGAACGCAAGAAGTACTAGCAGCACTGTTAAACAAGCTAGCTCGCTCATCTTCTTGATTGCTCCACAACAAGGAGTGGAAGTTGAAAGAAGTGAAGTGAACAAGGGTGGTAGCTCACCAAATTGATCATCAGATTCTCCGTCCCCTGCTTTCTTGCTTTTCTTGCTGCTGCTGCTTTTACTTCCTTTCCTGCACCATGCATATAATAGCGTACACAAAGACATGCTTTGCTTGCTTGCGGCGGCTGCTGAATCCCATCGGAAATAAAAGCTTGCGTCCTGGATTGATAAAAAACGTCGGTGCGTGAGTCAGAGAAAAAAAACAATATGTATATGTACTAGTAGGTGTGATATATATATACTAATATCAATAACAACAGCAGCAAGCCAAGTACCTTGAGTCAGAGTAGAGAGGGAACAAACACTTTACACGTCCATTAAGCGTCATCTCCATGTGCCGCTGATGTGTTCTAAAAACACACACACACACAAAGGCTTGGAAATGGGGTGGGGAGCCATTGAAAGATTTGTGCTATTCTTATTTCCAACTAGAGGCTCTCTGCGAAAACAACGGCCCTAAAAATTTACTCCTCCATTCCAAATTATAAATCATTTTTTACTTTTTTTTTTTTTTTGGTTCATCTATTTTACAATGCATCTAAACATATTATTATATCTATATACATAGCAAAATGGAACTTATAATTTGGAGCGTTAGGGAGTAAGATATAAATGAAATAGCGTATGTAATACTCTGTTAATCTGTTTTTTTAGAGTCTCTGTCAATCTTATTGGAGTTACTATTTGTTGAGCTTAGAGTATATTACGCAAGTAATTATTGAGTAATTATCAATTACAAGTATGGATAGTTAATTCACCTCTAGAATCATTTATAATTAAGGATACATTTTAAATGCTTTAAAACCTTATATTTTTAGAATGGAGCTAGAGCATGTCCCTAACGTCTAATCAAACATGAAATGTTTGGCAGCCGAGCAACACAAAACACAAAGAAAGAAAAGAAGGGAAAAGCTCAAATTTGGTAGCTTTTAACTGTTGTCCTAAGAGGCTATAAGAACCATGATTTAATAGGTTATAGGTATTATTATTACAACTCAACAAACACTTAGACGCTGCCTTAGCTAGCAAGGAATAATGCCATGTACGGACACATGTTTATCACCCTCTCTTATTTCCATCTGCATATAATTACACATGATTGGCCTATGGTTTGCTCCACCAGCGTTGTAAAAATCTCGTGGCCACACAGGAGCATGACCACGTTCATTTTGAGGAATTATAACCAGAAAATAACCAAAAAGGGGTAGGAAAATACCACATGAAAAAAAGAATTTGGAATTCATATGGATTATAGGTATAACTATGGCAAATTTGGCACGTACGGATTGTGTTAATAAGAAGGTTCGTGATGCATGGTACACCTACATCAACATGCCACACGTAAAGCTTTGATCTCCTTGGTCTTGGATTTATCAAATACAATACATGTTATATTTTTTTTTTTCATAATTTCTATTGTTCACGATTTTGGAAAAAAATCATTGCTATTGTTAAATTTTTTTTTTCACGTGGCTGCTCTTATTCATTGCACTCGTATATTTATTTGCATATATAACACCGAGTTTGTATTCTAGTTTAGATCATAATTACGCCAATGTTGTGAAAAGAATATTAGAATATATGATATAAATTTGGGAGGTAGATGCCATCTCATCATAATATATACAAGGTTAGTACTATATGGTTAATTATGTTGCCATAAATTTCTGATTATGACTTTCTGAAAACAGAGTGTGTGGTTGTTCGCCTCACTTTACCACGCGCATACATACAACCACCACAAATCCTAGGCTATCATTTGGTTTGCAAGCCATTAAGTTGTGGCGCACCACAAGATTCCAAGCTTCATTTACACAACTATGGCAGCCATTTTGATCGGTGTGGCACCCTGAGCATCCAGAAGGTGCGCCACACTTGCCACCAACCTCGCCACAATTACCACACGCTAGACCACAGGCGGGAAGCAGGAGCAGAACGACACGGGAAAACCTGTGGCGGCCAGAGCTTGAATGAGATCGAACACAAGCGTGCAACACAAAACCGCGTACACTAGATGTGCTTTGTACGCCAAAGCACATCTAATGTTTTGTGTTACAAGTAAGATGCGGCGCGCCACAACATTCCAGGCTTTATTCACGTAGCAACTCTCGCCGCAACTATGGCGGCCATCCTGAAACGTGCTTTGTCCCGGCCACAGTATAGCTGGCCACACGCCCGCGGTGTGGCGCGCGTCCAACCCTAAGCGTGTCTAGAAAGTAGGCCACGCTTACCACCACCAACCTCGCCGCAATTTACCACATGTCACACGGCGATAAATCGACCGAGTAGCTAGGAAGAGCGAAACGACACGGGAGAACACGTGGCGGCAAAGCTTAGGCGAGAAACAAGCACACACAACGAATAAAATCGCGTAGATTAGATGTGTTCGTGTACAACCAAACAAGCCCTGCATCACGTATATAAATCGTACAACAATTAACCAAACAGGCCATGCGTCACGTATATAACCCGGACACGACGGAGCCACACAAGCTGAGTGCCGCCGCGCGCTCACGTCTACCAGACACTGGGTACAGTCGCGAGAGTACAGCTAGCAAGCTCAAGCTCGCCCCAAAAAACAAGAGCAACTGGAAAAACAAAGAGGCAAAAGCACGGCACGGCATGGGAGGAGGAGAAGAGAAGAAAAAGAAAGCGATCATCATTTTTTTCAAAAAAGAGAGAGAGAGAAACTAGCTAGGAGGAGTAGAAAGGGAATAGGACAAAGGGCACTCGAGTGAAGCGCACCTACCTACCATACCAATACCAACACCAAATCCAGGCGCTCCCTCTCCTCTCGCTCGACTTTGCTGCCAACCAACCACTCGCCCAAGCGGGGCCCACCTCCCTCCCCATCGCACCACACCAACTCGGTCAAATGCATGGAGGGAGGGATCCGGGTCAATGGGGGCCTCACCCCACCCCCCTCGCCTCGCCGAGCTCCTCCACCCCCAGCCACCCTCCTCGTCGTATATAAAACCAACCACCACTCCCCTCCTCTCCCCCTGGCCGGCTCCCTGCCTTCTGTTGTTCTTGTTGTTCACGAGAAAGGCCCGGCCGCTAGCTTCTGCAGCAGACAACGCCGTCGCCGGCACTCCGGCCTGCCGGCACCACCAACACATCGCCGGTCTCCGACTTGCAATCGGCGGCGGCGGAGAGGAGCGATCTGTGCGTGCGTCGTTGATCTCCGCCAGCACCGGCACGGCGGGAGGACGGCATGGGGAGGTCCCCGTGCTGCGAGCAGGCGCACACGAACAAGGGCGCGTGGACCAAGGAGGAGGACCAGCGACTCATCGCCTACATCAAGGCCCACGGCGAGGGCTGCTGGAGATCGCTCCCCAAAGCCGCAGGTACGTGCGTCCGTAGGATGCGTGCGGATCATACATGCATCATCAACATATTTCTGTTTTGTTTTGTTCTGTTTATTACTACAAGAATAAAGATCGGATAGATCGGTGTGTGTGAAATGAAACTGAAACTCGGAGGAGTTCTTACGGCGGCGGTGTATGTATGCAGGGCTTCTTCGGTGCGGCAAGAGCTGCCGGCTGCGGTGGATCAACTACCTGCGCCCGGACCTCAAGCGCGGCAACTTCACCGAGGAGGAAGACGAGCTCATCATCAAGTTCCACGAGCTCTTCGGCAACAAGTAAGCTGCCGGCCTGCCTGTCCCTGCCTCTGCCTGCAGGACGACTCTATTTCTTTCCATGTGTATCAATATAAACAAAGATTTAAAAAACTGGAGCTAGCATTTCAAACAACTGTGCCTGATGTATCGATCGTGTATGTGGATGATGCAGGTGGTCGCTCATCGCCGGGAGACTGCCGGGACGGACGGACAACGAGATCAAGAACTACTGGAACACGCACATCAAGCGGAAGCTGCTGGCCCGGGGCATGGACCCACAGACCCACCGCCCGCTCGGCTCCACCGCAGCCACCACGCCGGGGCAGCAGCAGCAGCATTACCAGCTGGAGCCGCCGCCGCAGAAGCAGCGTGCGTCCACCACCGTTGGCGTTGGCGTTGGCCATCATCCGCACCACCACCACCAGCAGGCTCCGCAGCCGGACGTCATCTCCAACTCGCCGGAAGCCGCCGCCTGCACCAGCCGTAGCAGCGACTCCGAGCCGCCGCCGCCGCCGCCACGGTCCGCCACGCCGACGCCGACGCCGAGGTCAAGGCGCCATCTCGACATCGACCTCAACCTGTCCATCAGCCTGTCGGCCTACCAGCCACCGCTGGCGGCGGAGGAGGAAACCGCCAGCATCGTCATCAACTCGCCACTGATGATGACGATGAAGCAACAAGAGGAGGAGACAGCGGCGGCGGTTGGCGGCACCAATGCGACGGCGGTGTGCCTGTGCCTCAACAGCCTCGGGTCGTACCGACCGGGCGTCGAGTGCATCTGCGGCAACGGCGGCGGCGGCGGGTCCTCCCAGTCCCAGCAATGGGGTCGGAGTTTTTTACAGGCGGCGGCGGCGGCGCCCTGCTACAGAGGCCAATAGTAGTGTTAAGAGAAGAGTGATCAGTGAGACAGTGACATAAGTAAGTGGGAGGGGAGGGTTATTACTGAGGGGGGAGGGCAGATATAGTTAACTAGTTTTACTTAGTAACATGCATCATGGGTTATGAGGAGGAGATGTGCTCTTGTCTTGTCGTTTCTGGTTTTGGTTATGGCCGGCCTCGGACAAAGTGATCATGCCATGCCTCCCCTCAACAAATCATCATCTTAGCGACATGCATAGAGTACTGTTGTTGGTAGTAGCATGCATCAGTTGATGGACTTGCAGTTGTGCTGCTCTACCTACCAACTTCTTCTTGTCTTTAAAACTGGAAGGAATGCAGTAGGTTGCCCCACCTTTCTTTTTAAAAGTTTATTATAGTAACTCAAGAGAATACTTACTCCAGGCATGTGTAGTTTCATGATCTTTCATCACCTACTAGAGCTGATGTGCTTCTTCTGTCCATCCATGGCCATCTGTAGTGAATGGTGTTTTGTTGTGCGCTGGACAGTGGTGGTTATGGACAAAGCCAGGTTCTGCAGCCACATGAGCTCGATCAGAAACAGAAAAGCTCGGTGCCGGTTTCTGGCTTCAGAAAAGCTTGCTTGTCTTGTAGAGGTAAGGGGGTAGCTGGCCATGGCCACTGGCCACTGGCCACTGGCTGCCCACTGGCCAGGCCAGTTGGGAGCATGTGAGGAGTGAGATGAGATGCCCTTCCACTGGTTGGTTGGGAGGGCACTCCCAACGGCATTAATTACATCGTTTCCCATGGGCATTAAAGAAGGTAAAACGTAAATGAAAAAGCGGCGTGCTTTGAGAGTTAATGAGGAGAGAGGCGACAAGCGGAGAAACCGTTTTCGTGCGGGCGAAAGCGAAGTCTACCCCCTCCCGATGCGACACGAAACCCATGCGGCCGCCGATGGGGAGAAACTACTCGTTTCTATCGGCATTCATTCGGATCGAATGCAGCGCCACGCGCCGGCCGGTCTGCGGGTTTGCTGCGTGCTGGCGCTTCGGCGTTCACACTGCTCCAGCGCTCTCCGCGGCGCCCGTGCTGCCAGCCGTCGCGCTCCTACTTCTTTGTGCTACGCCGCCGCGCGTGTCCGTGTCCGCATCTGGTTGCAATAAAACTCCACAGCAGCAACGCCTCGGCCTTCCGCGCCCCGCCCGCCAGCGCCCGCCTTCGCCGTCGCTGCGCGAGCGCCGCGCCAGCGCTCCCGGCCGCCCGTCGGCGCCCGCCGCCGCGCCGGTGGTGTTTCATCTCGCGAGAGCCACGAGGCGACCCGCGCCATGGGGCAGCGATAGCCGCGGCAACAGCGCCCGCGCCAGCGCTTTATCCCGCGTGCGGTCAGCGGCGCCGTGCGGTCAGGCGCAGCGTGCACAGCGCAGCCGCTGGTGGCCCCGCTTGGCTTCTTGACGCTGCTTGACGCCCGCCCGCGCTTCGTCGGCCGACGACTCACGCTCGCTCCGCGCGGCGCGCCCACGGCTTCGCCGCTTTGCCGCAGCGCGCCCGCCCCCGCTTTCGGCGGCAGCGGTGCGTGCTGCTTCCTGCAACCCTCGCGGGCTCGGCGCCGAAGCCGCGGCCGCCTCAGCTCCCCGTCTCGTTGCGCTCACCTCGCAAATGCCGACCGCCTCCGTCGAGGGTTGAGCGGCCCCGCGCCGTTGGCGAGATACTGGTACCCGGCCCGGCGAGCCGCGGCGCATCCAGCACGGCGGCGGCGGCAAACAAGCGTTCAGGACCACAAACACTGCCACAATTGATCCGTCTCCTTTTCTTTGCTGCATTTAATTCATCTCTATATTAACACCGGTATGGAAACTATCGGTTGGGAAGGGATAGTTTACGCATATTAATTCTCTCTTGGATATTGTGCGTAGAGTCTACCGTTGGGACTGCCCTTAGGTAGGTAGGTAGGTACAAGGGGCGGAAGGGATGTGAATGCAAGGTAGGGATAAAGTGCCACGGAGGAGAGGAGCGCCATGGATTGGGGGCCGGCCTTTCTTATTAATGACCTAACTGGTCGGAGCATGAGCCAAGAGCAATTGAGCATGGGGACGGTGGATGGATGGTGGTGGTGGTTGGTGGTCTCTTTGCTAGTTTAATCTGCTGCTTGTGTTGTGTCTATTGGCAGCTAGTGCTAGTACCAGCAGGACAGGATCCAAGCAAGCTTTCAGGCTTTTCGAGCAGAGTGGATACGGGGGCCTATAATGGTGACCTTCCTCAGTTTAAGCACATAAAGCAACCGGGGTGTGTTTAGAGCCCCAACTTTCCTCCAAAATTTTCTGCGTTAAAATCACATCAAAACATTCATGCACTGAAAACGGGCGGCCAAGTATAAAATTTAGGTAAACAAAAACTAATTGCCACAGTTTAGATGTACATTCTTGAGACGATTCTTTTGAGCCTAGTTACGTCATGGTAGGATAATATTTACCACAAACAAACGAAACGTCTTCTGATATTTTTTCAGTTCGAACAGTGTTTTCAAACCAAAATTTGGCCCGAAATTTTTTTTTGCCCAAATTTTTAGGCTCTAAACACACCCCTAACAGTTGGTCTGGGTCGTAAACTCTCTATGCTAGCTCTGTTTGTTGGTCTAACGAAACCGGATCGATCTTCCAGAAATGAGCTGTGTGCATGCATCACTCCTGTAGCGACAGAATACTACTAGCATGTACTAAGTATTCAAGGGGAGAGCTGAAATAATATGGGACAGTAATACTTTCTTGAAAAAGAAAAATAATTAAAAGAAATCGGATATTACTGTTCTATACTCAATCATGCTATAGTCAATCATAGCCAAAGATTATATTCTTTGGCCTCTCATGTCTCGGGGGTGGCGAGACTACCTGTTAGTAAATACTAGATTATTACGAGTGCCGCAGCAAAGGTAAAATTCTAGGGCATTTGTTTTTTCCTTGTATGACGATGCAGCATGATTCTCTCTACTTATCTTAGCTTGTAATATAAGCAAGGCACATCAGTTTAAAAAAGCTGATGATGTTAGTTCTTCTTTCTTTGCTGCCAAATGTCACTCCACCCATGTTTTTCAAGATTCCAGATATCTGACTTCTCTTGGTGACAAAATATGATATGAGCAGCTAGGAGAATTCTTCGCTAGGAAACTACTACTAGTAGTCTGGTAATAATATACTATGCAGTGCTCTGTTTCTCATGTGAAAATGTAGTGCTCTGATTTTATACGGTTATGTTTTTTTATTTATTTTGGCACTTTGTACATACATATAAAACACGAAATGAACTATTTTAGTACATTCCATTTGTCCTGAACGTCGACTAATGTTGACTATAGGGAGAATTGTTAGGCTGATGTAAGAGAGATCACAAGACTAATAAACTTAGCATTATATTCAAGTTGATGCATACCAATTGGGCTATTAACATTAGTAACAGATCACTGGAGAGATCTGATGAATGAGATAGTCATATATATGTATTAGGTCTGCAAATCGATTTGTCCTGTGAGATACCGAGTACATACCTCGTTTGTCTCCAGGTGTAGCCTTGCTATGAGGTTGTGATCCGATGAAAGACTAAACTGAAGCAAGTAGCTGCCAAAGTTATTAGTCTTCTTCACCTATAGAGCAGAATAAATTATGCAGCAGTCAGTAGCATAAGTACACAGATGACAGATCCTCATCACATCTGCGTTGCGCCGTGTAGGAATGCACGTGACACATGTGTATTGACTCTAGCTCCCGTGCTTATCCTTGCGAAAACTATTCCCTCCTGACTTCAGAGATCTCAGTTTTTTTGTTGTATACAAGTTATATCACTTGATTGAAGGCACATGCACATACATGATACTAGATCTCACTAATATGGTAGTATGTCTAAATGGGGGCAATTTAAAATTGGTATACCTAGTCGAGTACTATTAGTTGTTGCTACAAGAAAGCTTGTTCATTTGAGCAATGCCAAAGCTAAACATAAGCTAAACATTGACTTCATCATATCACACAAAGTAAACACTCTTGTGGGAAAAAAGAACTGGCTTGTCCTGTCTAGTCAAATCACACGCCCTTGTAGCCAACAGAGAACGAGTCCAGTAGCAACAAATGACATTAAGTAAGATATCAACGGATTAATTTTTCGAGACATGTATGACAAAATTTGATCTGACAGCTGCTAGTTAAAAGATTTCCACAGTTTGAATCGGGGAGGACTTTGAGCGATCCAATAATTATCTTGGCCCCTTGGGGTTAAAAGTTGTCCAATTCTTGGCAAAAAGAAAGTTTCCTGGCAGGAAAGAAGCATGCCAGTGACATGAACCTTCCACCCAATGCCTCCATTCATGCATAAGATTGTTGACTCGCTGTAAGTGTTACAATGACCTGTGATCTACTGCCAAGATGAAATATTTTACAGGTTGGCCGGCAAGACCGACCCTATGTAAATAAAACTTTGTAACGAGCAGTGACCACGAAGGAGCAAAATGCAAATGCGAAAAGAGTGAGAAAAGAAACGAAAAAAGTGGCAAGGAATCTCTGTGACTGCAAAAGTTGCTTCCCATTTGACCACCTGATCAGTGCATGGTGGCGGTGGCCGGCGCAAATATATTCTTATTCTTAGACCCCTCACTCAACAATCACCAAAAAGGACAATACGAATGACAAAACAACTGCACCCATGTATGAGGCATTATTCCCTCTTTTTCCCCCTTTGCTTGTGCTGAGCCTATCACAGTGGCTCAAACAAGTGTGGACCTCCATCCATGATCCATCCATTCATCCATCCATCCATCCATCCATCCATATTCTTAGTCGATGATGATTCACTATGTTGTATAAATGTTCCTCCCGGATAGGCGCGAATTTTAGTCCTACGCCTATGAGCATTCAGAAGTACCTATGGCACTTGAATCATTCCAGATCAGATGATCCGACGATAGCGGTCGCGTTTATGGTCTGAATTTGCATCGATCTGCCTTGTCGACCACTCAAAATGATCATAATCAACTCACTTGCAAAAAAAAAAAAAAAAAAGAATTCCGAATCTTGCTGGCCTACTTGGGCGGAGATGACTGTAGCAATGGATGGACAGGGATTGGAGAATAATACTAAGCGCTAAGGTTTTCAAGGCAAGGGGAAACTTGGGGCGGGAGGTGGTAGTTGGTAGTTGGTAGGCCACGTGACATCACCCCCCCAAAAGACAGCAGCAGCCACAGCCGAATCAATCCCCGGCCCTGGCCTGTGCTTCTGCGTGCACGCTCAGTTGCCAATTGCTCCTCCTCCCATCATCTCATCTCCGACCTCAGCCATCCTTTTCAAGCATCATTTTCCAATGGCTCAGCGAGCGAGTTTTTATATGGTAAAGCGCTCGCTCTCTCTCTGTTGTTGCTGGGGCTCACCTTCTAGAAGACCTCCAACCTCCAATCACTGACTTCCCAAGAGTGGTCAGTGGATACATACAGCATCTGCTTGCAAGCTACTGTCACTATCAGTGATCTACTAGCCCAGCGGCAATGGATGCGAAAAAGGCAGCTGATATTGCGGGTCACCTAATTTTTTTTTTTTTCAGGAAAAAGGACCAGCTGCTACGTAAAGACCTGGAAAAGTTGAGAGTGATATCAGCCGGCCATTTCCTAGTCTTAATTAGCCCGAGTGAGGCAGCAAAAATCCAACACCCTATCGATTACGAACTTTAGTGGAACTCCAATATGCAACCTTTTCTGTTAAGCTACACGGTTTCGGATTACCAGCCCTGGCCCGTCCCCAACGATTGTTAAATGGTCAGGGTCGTTGAGGTCGCTAAACCTTGGTGCACATCATCTAAGATCTTGTCACCCACAACGCGTGGTACCGTATCTAGTGAAAAAAAAAAAACTCGACCCACGGGGACTAAGACTAGCCCCGGGCATTTTTTGCTTAAGAAGAAGACCTTCTCACGCAGGTCGAGAAAACCCACCGAACCCCTGCCCCATCCTGACACTAAGGGCACCGTTACCCAGGTGAGAACCGGGCCGGGACCCTGTGCTTTGGCCATGGGACAGACGAGGAGGTTTTTTTAACCACAGTCGAAAATTCTAAAAATTCGCTCCCCACGGGAGTCGAACTCAGGACTTGTGGAGTGCCTCGGAGTGGCTCTAACCATTGGGCTAGAGGCTCTTTGACACCGTATCTAGTGAATTGTAACTGGTTTGAATATGCTGGTCTTTTTGTTTGAGAATAAAAGCAATCTTATCTTCCTTCCTAATAACCATCCAAACATATGCTCAATCTCACTTAAGAGCTCGATCAGTCATCTTGCACATGAATCTAAATGAGTGTGATGTGTCCACACCTGGTTATGTGAAGACACCATGGTGCTTTGAGTTTGGGGAGACGGTCCAGCAACATGAATACATCCTTACATATTGGCATATGTAACCTGCAAAGGCCGCATGTAAACCATAAAGTTGTGATTACATAAATAGTCCTGTTCAGTCTGTCACTTTTCTTAAAGAAAGCTTGGAAGCTGAAAATTGCTAAGAAAACAATACCTTACAGCTACAGGTATTATCAAGTCATGATTCTTCATTCAAGCTGTTCAGGACCATTCGGTGAACTCTGATGTATGTTGTCAAAAAAGTAACCACAGAAACAACTGCTGGATCACAGGTCACAGTAATCTGCAAAGCAAGGAAGGCCCAACAAAAATGCTAAGATTAAGACATCATACACCCTTTAGCACTTCCTCCAAATCACATCAAGAATATATCAGATGCACTAATCTTTGCAAAAAGAAACAAAAGGAAGTGACTGAGCTTAAGGATTCTGCTGAGAACAGTTCAGTGATAAAAATGCATATTAGTCGTCAGAAATACTTCTTGCAAAAATAACTCTAATCTATATCCACACATATTCTTGTCTGCTGACAGCAACGCCACCAACCCATTGTGGTTGATCTTAGCTTTACACCTTTTTTGTTTTCCAGTGGCCCCCTGCGATGAAGACTTGTCCAGTGACCTCCATTTGTGTTAACAGAATAGTGTATGCCATGATGTATTGCCACTAGCTAGTAGTTGTAACAACTAACAAGTTACTTTTTCAGCAACTGTTGACTGTTGAGCTAGTAGTCTGACAACAAAAGGCAGATTCAGTGAACTAGTACTGTTAAAGCAGTAGAACATGTAAAGAACAAGGCAGTACATTGAGCACATGTGTCCAGCAAGTTGTTTTCTTCTAAAGTCAAAATGTAACTTTATTCATCACTCTAAAGACCTGGCATAGGTACTCCATTATGGAGCACCACAGAACCACAACCACTGGTGAGATTCTCCCCAATCGACAAGGCAAAATACGCAGCTGGTTTGACTGCATGCCAAATTGCTTCTCAATCTTTTCCGACATGAAGCACACATGACATGAGCGGAGCAGATAAGTGCGCAGCTACCTTTTCCAGATGAAAATGAAAGTCACATAAGCTTTTGGATAAATATGCATGCCTTTCCAAAGGAAAAGAGAAGAAAAGATGTAAAGATGTTTTGACATTCGTACTACTTAACTTAGGATGAGTTAGGTCTAGTGAAGGTTCTACCTATGACTGTGAGAACGACTCCACAAAACAAAACATAAAAAAAAAAGTGGGTGGGATATTGTGGATGCATGCGGATATGATGCCAAGCCTGGATAGATTTACCTAACACCACGTTTCAGCAACTGAAAGATGGTATAAGTGATTTATCAGTAATATCAATGATAGCGAATGCAATGACCCCTTCTAGATGAGGTAGGTCAGGTGCAAAACATACTTCAAATCTTTGTCATTGCATCAGAACCAGCACCTAACAAGAGAAGTGAGTAAAAAGATACTACAACATATATCCAGCGCACCCACCAGGCCACTCCAGCTGATAAAGTATGATAGATTGATAGGCTCGATGGATTGGAAGCTTCTATAGATCTTTGTCATTTCATCACCCAGGCGGCTAGGCCACCTAACATGCAGATAACAAGAGGTATTCTTTCATATTTTCTGGAATGACATCAACTACTAGAACCTCTGGTGATAATTCATTGAACAGCCGTCCCTGTCCAACTCCCATTTCAGGAGATAGTCTTAAACATTTTAGGAAAAAAACAAACTTATCCGTTACATTTCTGTTGTTCCATTTTCAAGCATACCATATAATTAATTAAATAATCATTCATGCCGTCTCGTAAATCATGATAATGCTAGAGAAAGCAAACAATCTACAACATGTTAAGATATAGCTTAACTTGTGCTGGTAAGCTAACCAATAAGCCTGTATAGCATGTTGGCATTATTCAGAAGAAGAGCTTATTGCCATGCTTGAGGATTCAGGATAGGACCTTACATTGAGTGATTTACGAGTTTGGCAATTTGGTTTGTTAAAAGCAAAACAAAAGTGTGTCAGAGATAAAACCTTATTGGGACAGAAGCTTATGCAGAGAGGTTTGAGCTTATATGAACTCAATAATACCAATCAGCTGTAGAAAGATGATGCCAAAGAAAAGTAAACAGATTTCCAAAGAAGGCGACTGTGTCATCTGAAGACGTCATCCTAACAACAAGCATGATTTTGATGATAAGTCTTAAACCACAAGATATGACTTCTATTCCTTATTTATGACACAAGCTAAATCATTACATGGGATAAGGCTGAACGCATTGAGCACTTGGCTAAATGTTTAGAAATGAAATATACTGAATTCTTGAATGGGCTTGGTGGCTAGTTAATGGAAAGTGCATTGACATGGACCAAATTGTTGCTTAAGCATTTAGAGGGAAGAATTTACTAAAAGGGCCAGTATTGGGCCATGGGCCTGAAAATCTATAGCATAGCATCATTTGATCATATAATAGGAGACATGCAAAAACTTATGAAAAAAAAATGACTAGAGTGATACATAGTCTATTGGATTAAAAAAACCCAAGAATAAATATGGAGTGCATTGAGGGGAGAACGGTCATCCAAATTCACAGTTGATTGCATAACAGAACCAAAACTGCCTTAGCAACTGTTCTTAGGTAAGCAGATGACTTATCTCTTGAGCCCAATACTCCAGTGCCCACAGTGATTGCCCATACATGTTGTTTTGATACATTTATTGTTTGTGGCTGCAAAATTAATTTACTGGCCAACCTTTGGGCTTTGCTGACATCTGCACATGCAAAGTACAGTACCTATGTAGATCATAGCACTACAGCAGCATGATTGAATTACATGTAGAATCAAACTGCAAATTAGATTATTTTGTTCCTAAGAGTTCTCATCCTTTTTTCTTCTTAATATAATGACACACAGCTCTCCTTCCATTTGAAGATGTAGTTTATTTTTTTACTAAAAAAAATCATGATTTAGATTATTTCATCGTTTTGAGAATAAAAGGTTTATGTTGAATCAAATCCAATGGTTTGACTATAAACTTTTCATCCAGTTTAGGACAAGCAGAACTATTGGTAGAATAGAAACCAGGTCAACTAAAAACCATTGCATCAATCAAGCCTCTATGAATATCCTGTTGTTATTAAAAACCTAAATACTGCTAAAATGGAAATCCCATTTAGACCCTGCTCGGAATGCAGGAGCTTCACAGTTAACAATTGAATTCGCCGTATGCTTTGTTTCTCCAAATACGCAGCCTTCGCTGGATTCATCAATCCACAGAAAATAGAAAGGGTAAGGGTTTTAGTTGCCATTGTTTACCTTAGCATTTGCAAGGATATCATAACAATATTGTCTCATGGCTTGGGTAACTAAACCATGCCAGAAAATAGAAAGTACCAAGGGAAAAAAAAAATCAATGTAATGGATGGGACACTGGGCTCACATTCACGCTTAGGTTGGGGACCAAAGGTACAAGTGGCAAGAACAGAGCATATCAGTATCACTAATGCAGCTTTCCATGGTTAGGCCATCTGATCGTAGGATCAGGCAGCTGAGGTCATGATTAGGCAGAAAATTCACTAATGCTAGTGAGACCAGAACATCAACTGGCCACTTATGAGGGCCATTTCAGCTTCAGTCTCAACTCACAATGGGTGATGACACGATCGAGCAGCAAGCATCAGTAGCCTCTGTCTCAGACTCTGCCTGACCTGAACCCTTCAGGAAAACACACACACAAGAGCTGCTCCCGCTGGTGCGCCGTACATATTTGTTTAATTTGTAGTAATAATTTTATATTCCTCAAGGAGAAATTAAACCCCAACCGACTCCTCGATTGATCCACCCATTCATTCGTCCACAGGTTCATCAGACCAAATCAAATTAACCCCAGACCAACAACTCGTCCCCACGGAAACTGAATCGATCACCTTAAGGGCATGCAGCAACTAACGGCTAGCACACTGGCGCGCGCATAAACGAACCCTAGCTAGACGAAATGCGAACAACTCTGCGGGGAGCACGAGCGGCTCACCGAGCTAGGAGTGGTGGTGGATGCGTCGTCGGAGGCGCACGTGACGTGTCCCTGCCCCCACCGGCGGCGAGACGGCGATCGCTCGGGCCTCTCCGCGGCCGCCCGCGCCGGTGGCGAGCCCCGCGAGTGTTGGGTTTTCAAATGCGAGCGGGGGTGGTGTTTGATTTTCTCGATCTCGTTGGGAAATGGGAGCGGAGTCCGCCTCAGCGATGGCGCGCGAAGAACGCGGCGTGGGGTTTGCGGTGTCAGGCTGACGAGATGATTCGGGGGGTTTTGCTTTTGCGTTTGCAAGCAAAGTGGCATTTTATATAGATAGATTTATTTATTATCCCTATACTTTTTGTTTTTGCGAACAAGGGCTCTTCAGACGACTTTTTTTCAAATGGAGCTGAAAATATTCTTTCACGTTCAATAACCCTATCCCTATATACTTTTTCTTTTTTTGCGAACAAGGGCTCTTGAGACGAGTTTTTTTTTTCCTCAAATGAAGCTGAAAATATTCTTTAACGTTCAATAACCCGGAAAATCTATTAATAAGTTTGACTATGTTTGCACAATTTTGTTAAATAAGACTATGGTCACTTGAGATCAAAAAGTCAAACAGACTAATTTGAATATAATTTGAAACGGATGGATTACTCTCGTTGTTTCATCGAATTATAAGGCGCTTAGTTATGTATTATATCTTGATACATAGTTAAAGCGATATATATTGAGAAATGTTGTAACATCTTATAGTTTGGAACGATTAGAGTAAAAATTATGAAATATATATATATGCTAAACCTTGATCGCCACATGTTCGGCCAAATACGTGACACGTTGGTCGCATAAGGGCGTGTTTGGTTCCCTACATATAAGGGAACCAGGCTCTCGGGATGCACCGTGACAGTGTTTGGTTCCCGTTCTCCTTTGGGCCTGGCCCTCCGCGTGCACTCCCTCCCCCTCGGCCGGGCTCTCCACAAATGACCAAATCGGCCGTTCCCCGGAGCCGGGCTCCCGCGAGCTCCCTCGATGCAGCGCGCGCTCGGATTTTTGGCGCGGAGAGATGGCGCGAACTCCCTAGGGTTACCTCCCTTTCCCGCCATTCACCGCTATATATCCCCTCCCCCTAGCACCTCTTCCTCTCTTCTTCATTCGTCACTCTCCTCTGCTCGCCGGGTAGGTGTTCCACCTCCTTCCCTCTCGTTCTTCTTTGTGGTTGTTGTGGATCCGCACTCCCTCATCCTCTCTTCTTTGATCTTGTGGTTTTCCGTGTCTTTGTGGATCCGAGAAGTCAAGGAAAGTGTTCTTTCCCCTTCTATTTTCCCCTGTTCTTCCCGATTCGAAACCCTAGCTCATGTGTTCTTCATGCGGGCACTCGGATCTACGCCTTGGTTGTTCTTGGTATGAAACAACGCTTTTGCTTATTTCTTTGTTTCAATCCGGTTTATTCATGCACTAATCATCAACTGTTTATGCAAACTTTGTTTTCTTTTGTGTGCGAGCTTGCGAGATCCGCTTTCCATTGCCTTCCCGTGATTTTGCTTTGGTTTTACGCAAGTTCTTGATCGGTATAACATACTTGTCACCCCACCTCGTCCCCATCCCTTTACTCCTGTGATGAATGATTTGTGGTTCCGAGTTGTTGTCATAGCCGATGATGAATGCAAATTCTTTCAGAACCATATGTAAGTAGTCGATGATGATAATTGATAAACAAATCGAGCAATTGTCCATGTCAATGATGTTTTTGTCTAGATCTTGAGCATATGTCCATGACATTGTTTTGTATGGTTTTCTTTGTTATGATGGTAGTAAATCTTGTAGCCTATTAAATTTTTGCAATGTATAGATGGATTGGCGTGAGCAGAAGAAACGCCTTCTTATTGCCAAAGTTGTTGCCCGATCGCGGCTATGTATGCACTCCTTGTAGCTAGGATAAGAGCACACCATCATGCACGGCCTAGAATCACGTATGCTCCTATGAGTGTGAGGGATGAGGAGCGCCAAAAAGAATCTGAACCTAATTTACAACTACAATGATATAGAGTGTGTAAGCATGCTTCGCATGAGAAGAGCCCCTTTTTTATGCTTGTGCAACCTATTTAGGGAGAGGAGTTTACTTGAGACAACATAAATAGCTGTGTAGAAGAGCAAGTAGCCATGTTTCTCCACATTGTCGGCCACAACCAACGCTTTAGGGTTGTACACCAAAATTGGAGGAGGTCTATTGAGACAAAGGCACCGTCACTTCAAAGAGGTCTTGTACGCCGTTGGAGAGCTAAGATCGAGATCATTAGACCTGGCCCTAATGAGACACCCCTTAAGATTAGCAAATTGACCCGCGATGGTATCCATATTTGAAGGTAAAAAGCTTATGACATAGTTTGAGGAAGTTTTTTTCTTTGGGTGGGGGTGCATATGATGTAATCACATAATGTTGGGTGCCATGTAGGACTGTCGTGGGGCAATTGATGGGACTCATGTATTTGCTAAAGTCCCGGCTAAGATGCAAGCTGCCTTTAGGGGAGGAAGAACACCCAACACAAAATGTTCTAGCCTAACCAAGTAGCTTTGACTTGAAATTTACTTATGTGTTGGTGGTTGGGAGGGCTCAAAGACATGATGCCCTTTGTTCTTGCTTGATGCCTTGGCTAGAACTAATGGGTTCAAGGTTGAACCAGGGTAACTATGACTATAAAATTTGATAGTCAGAACTTGGAAATGCACAACCATGAGACCTAATGTGTACCCATATTTGTTTTAGGGACATTACGGTTAGTTGATGCTTTGGTTATGCTTGTCGGCCCGATTTCTTCCTCCTTACCGTGGGGTTAGATACCATTTGAAGGAGTATTCTAATAGAAACCCCCAACCACCCCAAAAGAGTTGTTTAACTTGAGACATTGCAGACCTCGAGTGACCGTTGAAAGAGCTTTTGGAGCTTTGAAGGGTCGTTTTAAGCATCATTGACACCAACAAACCTTTCCATCCCTTGAAGACCCAAGTGAAGTTAGTAATTGCTTGTTGTATTTTACACAATTGGATCATTAGCCATGGTGTAGATGAGGTAGTTCCCGATGAGTTCTCTTGGGTTCCAAACAACAATGAGACTCAAACCCATCCTT
Source organism: Hyparrhenia diplandra (assembly GCA_015847255.1). Lineage (NCBI taxonomy): Eukaryota > Viridiplantae > Streptophyta > Magnoliopsida > Poales > Poaceae > Hyparrhenia > Hyparrhenia diplandra. Next base: position 109,736 of record JADLZK010009667.1, on the reverse strand, counting down.
CTCGGATAGATGACAATGCTTTGCTTGGGCTCTTAAAAGGGATGAATGGGCCAATCACATGTGGGCAAATAGGGGTGCATCTCGTATCTAGGCATGTGGTCATGATGATTTCTATTTATGTAACTCTTGCAAATCACGAGACACGGACAATTGTGATGATGATTTATTTTTATTTAAGATATTGCACTCAATGTCTGAGACTAAGACATATGGTGTGATGTTATATTTATTTCGAGGCTATGATATGTGCTATGATGCTATTTTTATTTCGAGGCATGATGATATATCTTTGTGATGCTATTTTTATTCTATATTATTCTGAGGCATGAGGATATGTCTTTGTGATGCTATTTTTATTCTATATTACTCCCGAGGCATGAGGCATATGTTCATGTGGCATCTATCTGAGTGGGGTGTGGCACAAATGTACTAGGAAATGGCTGGTGGTCAGGGATTTCTTGGATGTTGAGCTTGTGTTCCACGGCCGTGGTGTTCACCTTCTTTTGGTGATATTCTTGGAGCTGTTGTTGGGGGGTTGGGGGTCTTTGGAGGGGTTCTTGGGTGGGGGTCTTTGGTGGAGCTCGCTTGGGGGGGGGGGTCTTTGGAGGGGTTCTTGGGTGGGGGAGTCTTGGTGGAGCTTCTTGTTGGGGCTCGGGGGTCTTTGGTGGGGCCGGAGGCGCTAGTGGGGCTGCTTTGCAAGGGGAATCTTGAGGTGGACTAATGCTATGTCCGGGTTTATGTTGAGGCAACTATGCAAGTTGATCACTCTTGGTATGAGAACCGACAAAGGGGTTCAAGGAAGTCCACCTCAAGCGGGTTGCCAAGGCTCTTCAAGAGTTTTGTGGCAATGAGGTCACTAGTCTCCGGTGTACAATCACCTTAGGAAGTGGAGGCGAGGGTATGTGAAGGTGACCAAACTGGGGGAGCTTAGTGGAGCTTTGTAGGATGAGGAGCACTCGGTGATTAGACATGAGGAGGAGCACTACAATGGACATACCAAGGTAAGAGGACATCTATACATTGTAAGCATGTGCATCACAGGACATTCACTCACCACTTGTTTCAATATTCTAACAATCATTTTGTTTGTCTTTGGCGGGCACATCCCAAAGATGGTGAGTTCTGAACAAGCCCATCCATAACTACAAGGAGATGATGATGATCTTTGGCAATGGTCGGGCAACCGGCAAGTTTGCCATGGGGTCAAGTGAGCCACTTGGTTCACCTTCGGACTTTGCCGACATGCTCTATGATGACTGGAGGAGAAGATGACATCAAGTCGGGTCACCCTCCGATACAAGAGGGCAAGCTTGAAGGAGGGTCCGGTTCCAAAAGAAAGAGGTCCTTCTTTGTCGAGGAGGAGGATGTGGTTGTGTTTACTTGGAGTGGCGAGGTCAGAAAGGATGTGGCAAGTGCTATTCGTGAAACCAAGGTTGAGGATTCCCACCACGGGCTCTATGGTGCTCGATGTTTATCCCGGGATTCACCGAGGAGGCCCCGATGTCGCCTCATGGCCATCTGGCTGGACAACAAGGCCCGTGGATGCATTTGTGGGCATGAGTGACGCTCATCGTGTCTTTGTGGGTGAGGACTTACTTAGCCAAACACTACTACATCTCGAAAGTGTGATGGTAGATGGTGGTTGATCATTCTTTTGTGAGCTATCTACCTTGGACCGGTGGTCACCTTGGTCGACCCTAGTGCGGTCTGCAGCTCCTCTCATGGTGGATGCTCTGTTGTGCGATGGAGGTTTCTTTTGTGCGATGACCTAACTCGCTTACTTTAGTTACACTAACATATAGTTAGTGAGTATAGATCTCCCTGCATCCTTTGCTGATCAACCATAGATGCATTTGTGTGTGCTTGGGTCGGCAAAGTGATGTTGTTCTGCATCCATTCCGGACATATGCCTTATGCCAATGATGCTATTTATGATTTACGAACTATGCCTTATGCCAATGATGGTTTTTATGAATTCCGAGCTATTATTCCTTATGCCAATCATGTTTTCTTCTATTCCCTATGCCAAATGCCTGTGCTGAATTATTTATATGCTTTGAGCACATTTGCCTCATGCCAATGATGATGTTTTTTTATCTTTGAGCACATTTGCCTCATGCCAATGATGATGTTATTTATGCTGAGCACATCTTATGCCAATGATGTTTTTATATGCCTCTTGCATTTTATTTTATTTTCAGCAATGCCTTGGTATGTGGTTCATTGTGGGAGGAAACCTGCTGTTTACTCCAATTGGGCTGAAGCACATGCTTAGATTTATCGATTCCCTGGTCAGTGTTGTAAAAAGTACAGCACAAGAGATGAAGCTTTGCAAGCATTCCATGGTCAAGGACATGATGAGCTGCTGCAATCACTTCAGCCTCCACTTCTACAACCTGCTCCACATCAATAGTTCACTATTTGGCAGTGTCCAATTGTAGTCATAGTAGTAACAGTACTAGTTGTGGCTCTAGTACTTGGTTTTTGTAATTTGGCGCGTTGCTTTAGAACTGTTTTTTAGCATTTGTAACAATGTTAAACTTGTAGGGGTAACCTCACCACTCAAACCAAGTGGTGAGCGAATCTATTTTGTGCAGCCAACCAAACACGGTAGCTGCTGCCTTAGAATTTCAATTTGATGCAACTCAAACCAACCAAACACCATCTGAACTCAGCCAGGCTAAACTAATACGGCAACCAAACAACATGCTCTTGCATGATCTTAGCCTGGCTGGAGGGGGCCTAGCTGGCTCATACGAGCCAGGCTGGGTTGGGAAACCAACCAAACACGTCCTAAGAGATCTTTTATGTATCAAACTAGTTTAGATAATCGTTGCATAAGAAAGATATGCACAATGGTGATAAAGAGATTTTTCATGTAGTGTTTGTCATAAACTTTTCACACCATGACTTACCGATCATCGTTGACCAGTTGAGATCGCGTAAATTTTTGAGTTCGCACACCTCTAACTATACTTCTGATGTTTATATACCATTGTAGCATGCCAAATAAACAAGCTATCAATACAGGGCATATCTAATGAAATCAATTACTTGTTAGATAGAAGATTATTCGAAAAAATAGATGTTATATTTTTTTCTAAATATACTCGATCTGAAGTTGACTCACGAGTAAATGGTTTGTATTATTTTATAAACTAGGGGAACCTCACCAGCAGCGTTCTTTGCGGGAATTAAGAAAAAAATGCAATGATCATAAGGAAATTTTCATGATATCATGTGTGCCCGATAGGGATATATGAGCTTATTACGAGCAGCTTGAAATTGAGGCGGGCGGGCGAGCGGGCGCGCGTCGGCGGGCGGAGTGGAGGCGAGGGAGCCGGAGAGACGGGGGTGGAGACGGCCCTGTTCCGTCGCCTTTATGAGGCACTCCGTGGGAAGGTGAAGCGGAGCGCACAGGGATGCGGTATGAAGTGGATCCGGTGGCGGAAGGTGGGGATTTTTTTTCCGGAGAAACGAATGCGGGGAGCTAGCTTTGCTATGTTTCGATTACCACCGGCATGGACCAATCAGAGAATTCCCTGCGGGTATGAAGGAGGAATATAAATGGATTACAATGTTATCTTCGTAGGATAAAATGAATTCTCTCCATTATGTATTAGGGCCAAACTCTTGAAATTTTAAAATGTTAATACTTAGTACTAAAAAGAAATCGATGGCAAGTGATCATAGAATGTTGCCTGTGCATCTCTATGATATTAATAATCTAAGCTAGGTACATTTATGAACTTTGCTCCATAAAAGTGAACTATTCCTTGAAAAGAATAAACAACTTCAATAGCTGGCACATGCCTGTGCAAGGTGCGCATGCAACCAGTTGATGGAATTGTTGGCTTTGGTATGGACTGGTTCATGGTAAGGGTCAGAGGACCAGAGTAAAGGCTTATCTCTAACATTGAACTTGATACCTCTGATCATGAGACTCGGCTAGCACTTACTTTTTATTTCTTTGCTTGAACCCAGTAGGAGAGTTTCTCATATGTAGAGAAGCTTTCTAACACTATGTAACAACCTAACAGAATGCATAGATATGTGCAGATAAAAGACAAATGTAGGAACTAACTTCAGTTAATTCATAGCATCAACAGATGCATTTTTCTCAGCATTTAGATCGAAAGCAGTTTATTCTGCATAACATCTCAGAGCAAATAAGGCACACAAAGATTAAGTGATTGTGTGTATGTTGATCCTGCACCTATTGTCTTCATTTTCAGTAATAACTGAAATTGGTTGTCTCACATTATCTGTGATGGCCTGAACAACATTGTCAAGAGCGCTGGTAGCTGGATTGCTGCTCCTGATTACCCTAGAAAGGGATAGCACTCATTGTGATGCTTATAAGAGTAGGGGATGTAGATAATGTTGACAGAAAAAGCCGAGTCATACCACGTACTTGTTTTTGGAAGTGGGTCTTTTCCTTTTGTCGCCATTAGCAACAGAGCCAGATGTAGCTCCAGAATGTGTTACAATACAGCTGGTTGTCCAGCATGAGACAAAACAATCCATCACCTCATGATATGCTTGATGTTATGCGAATTATAAAATGTTACACAAAAATGGTAGAACAAGACATACCTGTTCTCTTTTATGCTTATCAAAAAACATCCACATGTGCAGCATTGGCAGCAAACTCAACCATCCTTTGCAAATCCTGGTGCATGATATTGTGATGAGTGTTTTCATATTTTTGGGAAGAAAGTACTTAATTGACATGTCAGTGGCATCAACATGGAATACCTTGCACAGCTCATCCTTGAAGCCCTCCAGCGGCGAATCACATGTGACATCAACAGCATGCGCTTCTCCACCTTTGTATATTAGATTGCCACTGGGGCCAGAAGTGAACTCTCCGCCATATTTGGGAAATGGCTACCACAGTAGCCCCATCCACCATGCTCGATCCCTTAGTTACTGATTTAATCAGTACAAAAGGCACAACAGTTTAGAAAAGCAAAGGGAAATTCATCTCTGTCTATGGATTGCACTGAATCAAATAATATGCAGTCAGCAAGTAACATCAGAAGAGCAGCATATGGAAGGCAGGCATGTAGGTTGAATTGCACATGACATTTCAGACAAATTCATGTTGATGTAGGTGAAAATTCATGTCACCATAAACTGAACTGCACGTGTTGTTTCTCATCCGCATGTCATTTGCCCACAAGCCAATCAAATTGTATCAGTGCAATGCTTCAAAACCACCGGGTCCCATTGCACTAAGAACTCTGTACTGTAGCATGCAGTGCAGATTTCCATGATTTGTTTTTATCAACCGGTGCTTTTCTTGAAGTAGCATAAAGCTTTGGTAGGTAATCTAAGCACTGATCCAGTAAAATAATCAATCTTGTCACCATAAGCTCACTGAATGGAAACTCAGTTTGCTTCCGCTCTTGTATGCATAATTCAGACAAAAATGTCTTCAACTTGTGAGGTGAATTAGATGGACTGACACCCGGTTGACAGTGTGCCAGGGGTGACGACTCAAGCAGAAATCCATCAGTCAAAAAGAGTCTTCTCGGACCATGATCCAACAAAATCAATAAACTGAAACCTTGGAGGTTTGGACAGAGAAAGATGGATATCAGGATGATAACCCTTCTGTCCTGTTATTATCTCCATAATTATAACACCAAGACTATAAATATCTGACTTTAATGTGATTTCCCTGTTAAAGTACTCTGGCGCCATATACCCCTGCATCGAAAATTTCAGGTATGAGAAACATAAGAGCCAAATTGGTCCAAAATAATTCCTATGCAATGAAGAAATTGGCTTACTGTGAACCAACACATTTTGATGTTATAGCCGGGGTTTGCTTTTCATGAAAGCACTTTGAAACACCAAAATCAGAAATTTTAGGAACCATGCAATAATCCAACAGAGTGTTTGCAGGTTTAAGATCCAAATGAACAATTTTCTTCTGGTGAAGATATATAATTTCGACCCTGACAAATTCCCCTAATTAGCTGATACCGTGTCGTCCATTCAAGTCCTCCAGACCCATATGTAAATTAGAGAGCAGAGGTTTATTTCTTTTTAACTTCTGATGAGGTATTAGAATTGTTGCGATTCTATTCCTACACCAATAAAAAATGAAAGTAACAAAATAACAAAGTTTATACATAGCAGGCTGATGAATAGATTCTATAATTCTTGAAGAACCTCATAGAGGCCATGATCCAACAAAATCAATAAACTGAAACCTTCGAGGTTTGGGCAGCTTACTACCTTGCTGAGGCCTGACATTGCTTGTATTGAGTGGATTGCTAAAGGCCCTGAACATATCTAGCAACTCAGATTTCATTTCCTTGGCATTGCCCTTGAAAGGGGGTGGCAGGGCGTTAGTTGTGACCGAGCAACAACTGTTAGTGATATCTTCAGGAGCATAAGAGCCACACAACCAGAGAAAGATAGAGGCCATGGTTGCTGTTCGACACAATCCAGTGGAAGCAACAACCAAAAGTGCGGCACATTCACATCACAGCTCCTCCCAAACACCATAAGAAACTCATGTGCATCAATGGTGAGGCCCGGTAGAGAAACTCCGATACAGTGGACAGGGTTGATATCGGTGGTGATGTACCTGTGCTCAAAGCCGCGGACTACCTTGGCAGATACCCTCGTGCTCACGACCTTCTGAGTTCCTCCACACTGGGACATGGGCGCCCTGGTATGGACCAGACGCCGAACACCTGGTGGGCGAGGTAGCAGGGAGCTCGGTGACGCCAAACCAGAAGCCGGGATCCGCGTCTTGGCCAGGAGCAAAGGTTGGGGAAGGAGCGGACGACGCCAAGGGGCCGCCACCAAGTTGCTGGCGAGGTCATCGAAGCTGTAGCCGCCGCTGCCGGTGGTGTCGGGGCGGATCCGGGGTCACGTCGGGCTCCCGCTCGGCTCCCGGCCATGGCCGTCAGGCCATGTGTTGAGGCCTTGCCAGGCTTGTGGGCGGGGAGGTGGAGGGTCGGCCGCTGCCACTGGTGAAGCCGCGAGTGGCTGGCCGTGGCTGCCACGAGCACCGGCCTCGCCTGCCGTGGTGCACTGGACCCGCCCTCGCCGTGCCTCAGTTATTGGTGGATGGGAACACCAGCGATGTGGAGTCCGGACGCCGGCGAAGAAGCAGTGCCAACACGGGGTCGAGGTGGGTTTGCGAGGGTGAGGGACTCGACCGCAGACGCCCGGGAAAAACAGGGGCATGGAGGCGGGGATGAGGGATGGCGGTCGGTGGATGGGTGAATGGAGAGGCGGGCGGACAGGCTGCCAGGTAGTCGAGGAGGCCGCCAAGTGCTCCGTCGTAACAGCCAAACGAATGCGGGAGCGCTTTGCTACGTTTCAGTTACCACCGGGACGGACCAGTGAGAGGTCAGAGAATTCGGGAGCTCTATATAGGAGTTTTAGATAGGTGTATTACTCTCTCCCGTTCTTCACATGTCACATTAGTTATGTTCCCCATCAACTATATATCTTTGACCATATATTTGAAAAGTTGTTATAATTTTACCATATACAATTATATGAATTATATTTATATACTTATGAAAGTATTTCTCACAGTTAATTTAAAATATAGTTATTATATTATTAACACATTATTTTAAACGTATACTCATCAAAAGATATAAATATTGCCTTAAGATAAGATAATAATAAAAGAATAAAAAAAATGGAAATTGCAAAGAGTACTACCAAGCTCTTCACTGTTTTGACGGGCTTGTGCGGAAAAACTCTCCGCCTACCTCCTCCGTATGAGGCAGCTGCTCGTACTCGTCCGAGACTGAGACACCCTCGCGGCCGCCTCCTCCGCGCAGATCTCGCCGCCGCCGCCGCCGAGATGCTCCGCCGCGGCGTGCTCCTCGTCGCGGCCGTCCTCCTGGCCGTCGCACGCTCGCCCCTCGCGTACGCCTCGGAGGCCGACCACAAGGTGCCTGCCCCCTTCATCCCAACCCTAGATCCGAACACTCCTCTCCCCTTCGCTTGATCCGTCGAGGCGCCGGATCTGGACGCTGGGGAGGGGACCGCGTGATTAGTACCAGGGGAGGACCGGCGGCTTCGGTCTGTAGCTCCGTGCCGCGAAATTCTGGGCGCTTACTGATTTGGAGTTCTGATGAGCGAGCGAGCGAGATAACGGCTTGATGAGGGCTGTTTCAGAAGCTGCTTGTTTTGACCATGCTTGCTATGGTGGGGGAGTGCTGTGGGCAAGGAATTGTGACTGCCGCATTCAGACAAAAGTTTGTTCCTTTTTGTTGTCATGCAATGGTCTTTCAGATTGTGTTACCATTCTCGTTGAGGAACAGCTGCTTCTAGTTGCGTCATTGTAGGCCTCGTGTAATATAAGATTAAATGTATATAGGTGACATCTCTTCGCTTGCAATTGCATGCATGTTTTCTTTGTCTTGCTTATTGGATGGTGCATGTCATGTTTGTGAAAGCGCACAATGCATGCATTTCATTGCGGGCTTGCAGTTTTTATGCTGTGTACACTTCAATTCGGTAGTTATCGTGGGGGGGATTCCATTGTGGAGAATACTAGTTGAGTATGCTGTAGTGGCATTTGACTCGATAGTTCAAAGACGAATACATCTTCATTCTTCATTTTTGTTAAAATTTTGGACTAGATTACTCACAGTTGGCGGATGGGCTTTAGCACAGTGGCAGGTCCTTGCAGCAATGTCCTGGGCGTAGCAGTTCAGTTTGGACATTATTTAAGTTTCATGTTGAGTGTAACTGCATTTAGACCTGTCAGAATAATTTACTTTGAGCATCTTCTCATCTGTATGGTGAGAGTCACTCTGTGATGGGTCAGGCCTTGATGTCACTAGACAAAAAATTGTGATTAGTCAGGTAAAACAATATGCGGCTTATGAAAGTCCTAGTTAGACTGCTTACCCTTTATTTCTGAATAGAATGCAGCTTAGTCCATGAAATTTCTACATCTCTGATGATTACTGATTAGAAGATTGAATTGAATCCCTGGGCTTAAGAAATATCAGAGTTCTTTTTCCTGATATGGTTGGGGCTGTTTCAAATTATACATTTAGTCGTCATGATCGCTATGCATGTATATCTTTCACTGTTACCCTTGATTCTACAATATTGAGAAATCTTGTTTCCAACAACCAGAACTAACTAAAATGTTGCTGTCTTTTCAAAATCTACCTGTACTGAATTTAACTATGATGAGAATGCCTTCATCTACTAAAAAGCATTGCAGCTTCTAATTATTTTTCTTATGTGCAGTATAAAACAGAAGAACCTGTCAAGCTATGGGTAAACAAGGTTGGGCCTTACAATAATCCTCAAGAAACTTACAACTATTACAGCCTCCCATTTTGTCAACCATCTGAAAACCCTGCGCATAAATGGGGTGGTCTCGGAGAGGTCCTTGGTGGAAATGAGCTGATTGATAGTCAGATCGATATAAAGTTCATAAGTATGCTTGCCTTCTCTTGACATCCTCCTGGAGTTTGTTTATTTCTTGGCCCATGCATTGATGCATGTTTGTTCTTGTGACTGAATTGATTTATTTCATTGGCCTTTCATTTTAATGTTTCTTTTGCTTTAGAAAATGTGGACAAGGGGGCCATTTGCACAATTGAACTTGATCCTCAAAAGGTTCAGCAATTTGCCAATGCCATTGAAAACTCATATTGGTTTGAGCTTTTCATAGGTACGGAAAATCCTCATTTAGTTTTATTCTGATCCACATTTTTTGGATGCTTTATCTTGTTTCTGACATTCTTTATGTCCACATTTTGCTCCAATGCTTACCGTGGTTCAATAACCTAGATGATCTGCCATTGTGGGGTAGGTGGTTTTATACCTGTCCATTTCTGTTGTACAAATTTTTTCTATTTTCTTTTGAAATAATGGAGCCAGTTTCCCTCTGAGCAGGTTTTGTTGGGGAGACTGACAAAAACAATGAGAACAAGCACTACCTTTACACTCATAAGAACATCATTGTTAAATACAATGGTAACAGGGTATGTATTGTATATAACCTTAAAAGGATTAGCTGAGACCTATATGCTGGCTAATTAAATTTCCTCTGCAGATAATTCATGTCAATCTGACTCAAGAGTCACCTAAGCTTCTTGAAGCTGGTAAAAAGTTGGATATGACTTATTCAGTAAAGTGGGTGCAAACAAATGTGGCATTTGCACGGCGTTTTGAAGTTTACTTAGACTACCCGTTCTTTGAACACCAGGTAATTCTTGCTTGGACCAGAGCTAACGTACCATTTCAAAAAAGACAGTTTGGTCTTCTTCCTTGTCTCTTGACAAAGGCGAAACATTGCTTTCTGTCTGAAGTAATTACATGATGGCTGATTTTTCTTTTTCCGTGTTCAGATTCATTGGTTCTCCATCTTCAATTCATTCATGATGGTTATTTTCTTGACTGGTTTAGTGTCAATGATATTGATGAGGACACTAAGAAATGATTATGCAAAATATGCCCGTGAAGATGATGATCTGGAATCGCTTGTAAGTTCTGAACCTGGAATCTGTAGCACATCAATATACTTATATGCTTCTCATTTTGTCTGCTAACGTTACTTAATGTTTTCTTGATTGATTTTATCTATATGGTATTTCTGAAATAGAAAATTTCATATCCAAACATTATGAGATTATTATAGAAAAATCAATCCACCATTTTGATGACAGCAATCTAATATTTCTGAAAGAAATAACAAATCAACTTACCCAAAAACAAATTGAACAACACAAGTTCCAAGTATCATTTTTTTTTTTTGACTTGATGGATTGTTCAGAATTAAGATATGATTTTCCTTTTTCAGGAGCGAGATGTTAATGAGGAATCCGGGTGGAAGCTTGTCCATGGTGATGTGTTCCGACCTCCTCGCAGCCTGGTGTTTCTTTCTGCCCTTGTTGGTATTGGTGCTCAGCTGGCAGCTCTTATCCTGCTTGTGATTGTGTTGGCAATTGTTGGCATGTTGTATGTTGGGTAAGCTCGTAACCACCTTTCTTTATTTCCATTTTTCTGCCTTGGATGTGCAAAATTCAGGTGCATAATTGATGAAAGTGTATTTTTTGACTAGTAAATTTATTTATTTGGACCTGAAAATTATGGATAAGAATGGCTTAGCTTTCAAAAGGGCGTTCATGTTTTATGCTTTAAAAAAATTATCTCTCTTTAGAAGAAATGATATGGTGTTTTGGTAGGTTATAAGTCTCTGATTTTGATTTATGACTGCTGTAGGATGTTTAGATAAAATGGTTGCTTTTGCATAATTTGGCAATACCTTTGGCAAAAGCCCTCTATTAACATCTAAATGGTGCTCCATGAGATGTGATGTGCATGAGCGAGCAACCCAAAATTTACAAACCATCCATTGTTCAGACTTGGAAGCACAAAATGTTTCTAACATGGAAATTACTAGAATCCTGCTTTAAGCATTATGTGAGTACATCAGTAATGTAGATGCAAAACTATTCTTAGAGATCACTATATATGCTCTATCACATATGAAGCCATCATCACAACCTCTCATGCATTGCACTTGTACAGAATTCAGTTTTAATCAACAAGGATATTGTTCACCTTGTATGCATTAATATTTTTGCTCAAGCCACTAACTAAAACACTTTGTTCTATTCACCAGGCGTGGAGCTATCATCACAACCTTTATTGTGTGCTATGCTCTTACATCTTTCATCTCTGGATATGTTAGTGGTGGCCTCTATTCAAGGAATGGTGGTATGATTCTGCACATTTTTTTTCCCTCTGTCCATGTTATTTTGCTCCAATAAATAGATTCTTGAATTTGAAAATTTTCTGTTATCGTTATTCTTACCTCACTGAATGCACTACATAATATGGCAGGCAAAACCTGGATAAAGGCTATGATCCTTACGGCATCACTTTTTCCATTCTTGTGTTTCTCGATTGGATTGGTGTTAAACACTATTGCTATCTTCTACCGATCATTAGCAGCTATACCATTTGGCACAATGGTTGTCATGTTTGTTCTTTGGGCTTTCATCTCCTTCCCGTTGGTTCTTTTGGGGACTGTAGTTGGTAGAAATTGGAGTGGTGCTCCCAACAACCCGTGTCGTGTGAAAACGATCCCACGCCCTATTCCTGAGAAGAAGTGGTATCTTACACCTTCTGTTATTTCATTGATGGGTGGACTTCTCCCCTTTGGCAGCATCTTCATTGAGATGTACCGTATTCACTTCCTTCTGGAACTACAAGGTAAAGAAAAACAATATATTGGGGAATGTTCCACTGATTGGAAGCACTAAAGTTCCAATCACCAGCATTTAGAATAACATGCACTACTTCCTTAGTTACAACAGCAACTTTGTTTCTTTTAGTTTCAAGGAATATTGAGTCCATCACTTGGTGCTTTGGCAGGTGTACTACGTCTATGGTTTCATGTTGCTGGTCTTTGTAATCCTCATAATAGTCACCATATGTGTCACTATTGTGGGTACTTATTTCTTGTTGAATGCTGAGAACTATCATTGGCAATGGACATCATTCTTCTCTGCTGCTTCTACTGCCTTGTATGTATATCTATACTCTATATACTATTATCATGTGAAGACAAAGATGTCAGGCTTTTTCCAGACAAGCTTCTACTTTGGTTACACCTTGATGTTCTGTCTTGGATTGGGAATACTTTGCGGTGAGTTTTCAAATTATTTTTCATTTTGATTCAAGCTTACACAGGTCCTATTTTGACACCCTTTCTATGTGCATATGTAGGTGCTGTTGGATATTTGGGCTCCACTCTATTTGTGAGGAGAATCTACAGAAATATCAAATGCGACTAAACTTGGTCAAGTCTGTTAGCATGTCTTGTCACAGTATGGACGGTGCAGAGTAATACCTTGAGCTTCTGATTAACTTTTGAAACTACACAGGAGGTCGCTCACTCGCTCTCCCCTAAGGTTACTCCATCTTTTTTTTTTTGGCCTACTTCCACCATGGAAGTGTGGAACTGCCCTGATAAATGTATACCTATTAGTTGGGGAATTAGTCAGAGTACTGGAAAGTACATGTAGGTTCTTTTTTTGTGTGGCCTCTCTTGGTCAATTGTAGGAGTACATTGATGAATATTACCGCAGTGCAGATTCCAGTGGGCTAGATTTGCCCCTTTTATGAGTTGCCACATCCAGTTTACATATCCCCCTTGTAGTATAAGCAGGCTAATATATTGAAGTTAAGTATATGTTGTTAACGGGTTTGATTTATTTTTTTTGTTGCACTTGAAAGTATATTAAAGATTTGTAGACTTCAGCACATGCCTGTATCAGCTGCTTTGGTTGGTTTGCAAAATTCTAGGCTGAATGACAATTGTGGACCTATCTTTTTCTAGTTTGACTGTTTGTGGGGCAATATTTGTGAAGGGCACTGGGCACTTTTGCAGTGATCATCTAATTTTTTTACTGTCAGAAATAACTACTTTAAATGTCTCATGTCCATGCCATGATCTAGGAATTGGACTTATTATATTACTACGGTGTAATATATCATTAATGCCTGAACTATAGTATTGTTTTCATTTTACAACAACAACAACAACAACATAGCCTTTAGTCCCAAAGCTAGTTGGGGTAGGCTTTAGAGATGAAACCCATATGAAAACAAGATGCAAAAGAACATTAGAAAGGCACAAGACGAAGGATAAAGATAGGGTAGATAGAAAAGGAAACAAAGTCATGGTTCGAGCACGTTAATAGCTAGCCTCCCTCAAGCCTCTCTGTCCCAAAGCTAAATCCTTGGAGATATTCCACTCCTTAAGGTCTCGCTTAACCGCGCCGTCCCCAAGTCGGTCTAGGTCGACCTCTACCTCTCTTTACATTATCTACCCTCACTAGAACTCCACTACGCACCGGCGCCTCGGGGAGGCCTCCGTTGAACATGTCCAAACCATCTCAACCGATGTTGAATCAATTTCTCTTCGATAGGAGCCACCCCGACCCTATCCTGAATATCTTCATTCCGAACTCTATCCCTTCTAGTATGCCCGATTGTTTTCATTTTAGTACTACTAATTATTTTTGTTCTCTTTGATTCGTTCGATGTTTCATTTTTGGCCTATCCCAACTTGTTTGACACTAAAGGGTATAAGCCTTCAACATGTTGGATAGGAACTCTCAGTCTTATAATCACAGCAGCATCCACCACAGGCAGAATGTTATATTTTGCGTGTTTGCACATTGAATTATGAAAAATACTTTTGGTAGCACGTTTCCTACATTTCGCATCCGCTACCGCAACAGTGCTTCAAGGAGCCATAACATTGCCACTCATTTAATTGTTGGTTGTTTTGGCGATTTTTTGGAATAGTCAGGTGCTAGTGTAGTGTATAACAGATGTCAAGTTCACAAGATCAGTAGCTTCCAGGAAGTCATCAGTGTAGAGAAAATAGGGATATACTATTTCCCAACCATCCATTATGATGTGTCAATGTTATCTTGCACGATTGTTTTAGAACCAATTGGGGCTATCATGAGGTCGCTCTCGCTGAACCGATCGTCGTCCATGTAGGATATACGCAAGAAATCCATAGTAACAAGCAAAGATATTGTTTCTTTTGGAAGACTAGGGCATATGAGTATATGTCAGTCAACTGTGTTTATATGTTTCTGTTGTGCTCCCACAGGAATCTTGTGTAGTCCTTGATGATTGCTTGCTGAATGATGAGGTAATATTTGGGGAGCTTAATCCAGTGATGAGGGTGAGATCATTTGGAATGTGAAACATGTCAGCCAAAACTTGAAAACCAAACACGAGAATAGAGTCCCACTGTTTGGTGATACTGTGGGGGTGGAATCATGCTTGGCATGTGTGGACAAAGTCAACCCCCTCTGGCTGAATGATGCATGCATGCTTACAACACACACCTAGACACACGGGCAAGTCTAGACCAATGGAAGACTTGGTTTTAGCATTTCATTAGTGAACACCAGATTCGGATTAAATTTCATTGTTGTTTCTATATCATCAACTGGGTTTCTTGGTTCAGCCTTCAGCTTGTACTTGGCTATAGCTCCCTTTCTATTCGCCTGTGTCATCATCGCCGTTTCAAATCTAGGGAGTAGCCAACATGGGCAATACACAAGTGTATATATATACAACTATGCTTGTCTCGCTATCGCAGACATATATTTAGCCAATTGATTACAATTGCACGACCAATTTGCACCAAAAAATGACACCCTCTCTAATCAGGCAATGTGCCCCAACCGCAGATCAAGAAGCCATGCGTAGCTAGTCTCTGCAAGTCTCCAGCATTATACATTTCCGTGCCATGCAGAAGTAGGTAACATTCGACATCAGACCACACGCTTCGAGATCGTTGCTACTGCCGTGCACTACTACAACAAGATGAAGCTGGTGGTGGAGGTCGTCGGCGCGCACGACCTGCCGGCGAGGAGGCGCGGCCATGGCGTGAACCCGTTCGTGCAGGTCGCGTTCGCCGGCCAGCGCCACGGGGACCGGCGTCAGGCCCGGCGAGGCCAGCCCGACGTGGAACGAGAGGTTAGTGTTTGTGGTCGACGCGATCTGCGGCGGCCGGCTCTCGGACCGTTCCATCGACGTCGGCGTCTACCACCGGCGCACATCGGGCCGAAAGAGCTGCCTCGGCCGCGTCCGCCTGTTCGGCGCTGCCGTCGCGCCGTCCGCCGAGGAGGCCGTCCTCCTGCGCTGCCCACTTGACAAGCCCAGCTTCTTCTCCCCGGCGCGCGGCGAGGTCGCGCTCCGACTCTACCTGGCGCCGTACGGCCCGCCGGCCACTCCCACCGCCGCTGCTAGCAATGCCTACTCTTCCACGTATGCCACAACCACCTTCAACGACACGGCCTCCTCCATGGCCGGCGGTCCAGAGACAGTGATCGGTGGCGCGAGCACGCCGTCCTCTCCGGCAATGGTGATCAACAAGCAAAAGAAGAAGAAACAACCGGTCCAAGAGCCACCGCCGCCGCCGGTGCATGTCTTCAACTCCATCCCCACGCAGTCCAGCACGGGGTCACTCATCTTCCCGCCACCGCCGCCACCACCGTCCATGCCACCGCCCACCAAGAAGGCGGCGCCTGCCACCGCCGACGACGCCAAGGCGGCAGAGTACCTCATGGTTGACAAGCTGGAGTTCCTGTACGTCAACGTAGTGCGCGGCAGGGGCCTCTCCGGCACGGTGGACCTCACGCTGGCCGACATCGACCCGTACGTGGAGGTCCGCGTGGGCAACTACTCGGCGGTGACACGTCATCTCGTCGGCAACAATGAACCCGAGTGGAACCAGGTGTTCGCCTTCTCCAAGGACCGGCTGCAGGCGGACAACGTGGAGGTGATCGTCAGGACAAGAACCTCATCGTGTGGGACAGCATCGTCGGCAGAGCTGCCATTAACATCGCCGAGCTCCCGACCTTGGCTCCTCCCAACCGCCCGCTGGCGCCTCAATGGTACGCGCTCAAGGATGCCAATGGCCGGTTCACTGGCGGCGAGGTCATGGTCGCCGCCTGGAAGGGGTCGCAGTCCGACGAGGCCTTCGCCGGCGCGCTGCACGCCGACGCACACGACCTGGCACCGGCCGCCGTGGCCGCCACCCAGACGAAATGCTACTTCGCGCCACGGCTGTGCTACCTCCGGTGCCACGTCATCGCCGCGCAGGACTTGGTCCACCCTGACCGCAACCGCCGCCGGTCGTCGCCGATGAGCGTGTTCGCGACGGTGCAGCTCGGCGCGCAGAGGTGGCAAACGAGGGCGTCGCCGAGCGCCAAGTGGGACGAGGACTTCTTCCTCGTCGCGGCGTGGCCGTTCGACGAGCCCCTGGAGATCGCCGTCGTGGACGACGTCTCGCCGGAGCGGCACGAGCTGCTGGGACAGATCACCTTCCGCAAAGGAAGCATCAAGGTGCAGCAGTTCGACAAGAAGAAGTTCAAGCCGCCGGCGCCGTCATGGCACGACCTCGAGCTGCCGGGTTCATCCGGCGGTGGCGAGGGCGATGATGCCCGGGACAGACCACGACGGCGGCACGAGTTCAGGAGCAAGATACAGCTACGCGTCTACTACGATGCGGCGTACCACGTCCTCGACGAGGTCACGTCGTACGCCAGCGACTTCCAGCCGTCGGCGCGGCCGCTCCGGTCGCAGCCCGTCGGTGTCCTCGAGCTCGCCGTCCTGCGAGCAACCGGCCTCCGATCAACGAAGCGCCCCAACAACGGGGGCGAGATCGAGGACCGTCGACGCCTACTACTGCGTCGCCAAGTACGGGCACAAGTGGATCCGGACACGCACGCTCCTCGACACGGCGTCGCCGAGCTGGCAGGAGCAGTTCACGTTCGACGTGTTCGATCCCTGCACCGTGCTCACCGTCGCCGTCTTCGACAACCGCCAGCTCTCCTCCTCCGCCGACGCCGACGCGCCGCTGGGCAAAGTCCGCATCCGCGTCTCCACGCTGGGCTCCGGCCGCACGTACGAGCACCCCTACTCTCTGTTCGTTGTGCACCCGACGGGGCTCCTCCGGTGCGGCGAGCTCCACCTCGCCGTCCGGTTCACGCACACGGCGTGGCTCAACACGATGTCGCTGTACCTCCGTCCGTCGCTGCCGAACCAGCACTTCGCGAGGCCGATCCCAACGCACCTCCTCCCAAGGCTCCGGCGGCACGCCTGGACGTCGTCGCGTCCCGCCTGGCGCGCGCCGAGCCGCCGCTGCTCCCGGCCGCCGTGCACTACCTCCTCCGCGGCGACCCGAGGCACGACGACGTGCCGGAGAGATACGCGTACAGCATGCGCAGGACGGTCGCCGCGTGCGCGCGCCTGCGCGACGTGCTGGCCCCGCTCGCCGCGCTCGCGCGCGCTGGTTCCGCGGCGTCCGCGACTGGGACAGTCCGGTCACCACCGTCCTCGTCATGGTCGTGTTCGTCATCCTGGCATGGACGCCCTCCCTCATCCTGCCGACCTTCTTCCTCTACCTGTTCGCCGTCGGCGCGTGGAACTTCTGGCGGCGGCCGGCGCGGCCGGCCCAGATGGAGCACTACAGCGACGGCGTGCCCCAGGCCATGTTCGAGGAGGAGTTCGACTACGGTCTGCCGTCGGGGACGACGACCCCCGCCGGAGGCACTCCGGTTGTGGTACTGGCGACTGCTGAACACGGCCGCTAGTATTCAGGAGCTCTTCGGAGACGTCGCCTCGAAGGGCGAGCGCGTGCGCGCGGTGCTGGAGTGGAAGGACGGCCGCGCCACGGTGATCGCGCTCATGGCGGTGGCGGCGCTCACCGTGGTGACCTACGCGGTGCCGTTCAGGGCGCTGGTGTCTGTCACCGGGGTGTACGTAATGAGGCATCCACTGCTGCGGCGGAAGGAGCCGTCGGCGCTGATGAGCTTCTTCCGGCGGTTGCCGTCAAATGCCGATGTCATGCTGTGACTGTGTCACTGTGATGGACAGTCCACTTATACGACAGCAGTTGTTCTACTCCGGCGTCGTCATTGGTTGTATCCTAATAAGCTGCCTTTGTATAGTCAGTGCACCAAGTTTAACCAAGAAGATTATATAGAAAAGAACAAATCAAATTAGGATAATTAGTTACATTATGAAATTTAGTTTCACAATGTACACCTTGGGTGTGATATTTTTTTTCCTCGGATACGTAGGTAAAAGACTTGTGCCTTTTTGTGTTTCAAGGTAGTGGGTTTATGAGTAAAAAGAAAGTTCTATATATAAGAAAATTAGAACACAAGAAATTTAGACTTTCTTACACGAAGCTATTCACAACATATCACACATTTTCCCTTTATACTATTTTCTAACATTTTCCACCACTAATAACGTACAATGGCACACCATAATAGCTTAGAGGGATATACGGTTTACAAGTCGGCTTTGAATCGCCTTATTAGTGGTGGCACCGGATTCTTCTCCTCTGCCCACTCCACGATTTCAAATTTGATCGCAACGATTAGCTAGCTGAGGTAGTGCAGAAGCGTGTTCGCACCGTAGAAGCACCTGTGTTTGGCTCTTTCCACAACTGTCAAGCTACCAAGGCAAAAGAGTGTCCCCATCGCTCTCCTCCAGTCGGTGGACGCGAAAATGGTTATTTTCAAGAGCACGCCTTAGGCGCGTATGACGCGAAAATGGTTATGGAACTCGTCATGTCAAAATAAGCACATAGTCTTCTTCTGGTTATGAATCAAGGACAGAAAATGTGGTACGCTCCAACCGTTGTCGCTCGGAGTTACGTCGTTGTGGTCATGGACGCGTCAGGAGAAATCACGGTATGATACCGACTTGAAGGATCTAGATGTGCATTTTGAGCGTTTTAGGATGTGGATGACACTCCTACCAAGTTTAGGGCCGCTATTGCATTTTTTTTTTTTCCTTGATGGAATGCGAAATAGGCTTGATTGGTTGTGAAAGATATTGTGGTGTGCTTTATGATGATTGGACGATGATCGGCATCGGCTACCTACTGGTGGAGTGTACTCCCGTCTAACCGACGTACTGGTTTGTGATTAGGTTTTTAGTCAACCTTGTGCGAATTATTTTCAGAGTCAACGTTATGCCATTGATAACGTTGACGTGAACGGCGTCAACTTCTATACTGTCCACCTGTTCCCCAATAAAATGTTATTTTGTTGTAAAATAAACTTCTTTAATTTCATATAAAAAAAATATTAAATATCTTTTTACTAAATCCACTGTGTTCTATTAGCATATTTATTTGATGCTATGTGATCAGTATAACATATAGTACTACTTATTCTTCGCAAAAAATATATATATATATAGTACTACTTATTGCAGGAAAATGACCAAAGTTTTTTTGGACACGCACACATACAGCCGGCCTTCATCAGAGACTGCAATGCACGAAGCATGCTTCTGGAAGCGTTCGGGTGGGGGTGACATGAGGGCATACGGAGTGTAGTGCGTGCAAGAGCTTCGATGGTTTGCCCTCTGACGCGGATGCCCACGTCGGCCTCGAGCAGCGTTCCACGCGTGCACACGCGTCGGCGAGCCGGACGCCCTCGGCCCCGACGTGGCGCGGCGGGAGCACGACCACGCGGCGGGGGTGCCGGCCGGCGCAAGGTTTAAAAAGGTCGCTGCCTGCCTCTGCAACTGCAACGCACGCACTGCATATACAGACACATATATTTAAGTCGTCACAGGCAGGCTCCAGTCATCTCCGACGATCGATCGATCTCTTGTGTGCTGATCGATTAACAACCGGGCCGGGGACCGATCGATCGCCGATCAAGTTGAAGCTCGACCGACCGCCATGCCGTCGCTGATGTCGCTGACGCCGTGGCGGAGGAAGAAGAGGTTGGCAGGGGGCCGGTGACGGTGCGGACGCGGCGAGGCACCTCGCTGGGGGCGCTCTGGCGGCGCCTCGTGCGGACACTCACCTGCACGCGCACGCGCCGCACCTACTACTGATATGACCATGCCACCTGATGATCGAGACAAAGATCGATCGAGGTGCTGACACTTCAGCTAGGGATCGATCGAGCATCAAGCAAGCAGCCAGCTTGTTTGTGAATGTGTTTGTTCGTAGTCGGGTCACGTGAGACGGTTCTACTCTACTGCATGTATCGATCTTCTCAAAACTACTCGTTTATATATATATATATATATACTTCGATCACTTCTCTCGCAGCAAATTGCATTTGTTTATTCACTAATTGTAGTGTGCTTGTTTTGGGCGTCAATATACAGTGTCCCTTTGTTTGTGATTTTTTTTTAAAAAAAAAACTGCCCACAATGTGATATTTAATAAATATGATAAATCTTCCAACAAACACGTTGTCAGCAACTGTGTACCAGCAGCTACCTCGTCAAGGAGGGAGCTGACGGACGGCCCCATGGGGCAACGGCCCAAGAAAGCGAACCCACCAAAGTACGTTGGCGAGGAGTGGGCCGAGTGATCGACGCCTGTGTGCGTGAAAGGGCAGCGTCCCTGTAAGCAGTATCGAATTTGATACCAAAAACATTCTGAACTCAAACTAAGATTCATCCGCCGTCCCTGTTGTTTTTCCCCACGCAATTCCTTCCTCTGTTCTTCCCCGCTGTTAACACACGTTAAAAGATTGAGAGTCCAAGTTCCATGTGAGAGTCACCTTAAATATATATGAAACTTTTTAATTCAACAATATGTTCCAAACAAACATGTTTTGATTACTTTTTCAGAGGAGTGGTTTTAGATGATATGATAAATCTTTTTCACAAGAGCGTTTTAGATGATATCATCATCTTTGTAATGAAGAAGAGCGAGAAAGGTAAGATTTAGATACTTACTCCCTCCGTCCCAAAATAAACAACGTTTTTTTGCTTCTCGAGAAAAACATATGCGGCAATTATATACTAAAAATAGGATTAATATTTATATTACATAATTAGTATCATTGGAAAGATCTTTTTTGATCTAGTTTTTTAACAAATTTATTTGGAGATTTAAACCTTCTAATATTTTTTCTGAATTGAGTGAAACTTGTGGCGCGAAAACCCAAAACGTCGTTTATTTTGGGACGGAGGGGTACATACTGTAATTGTTTTGTACTATTACCAACTCTATATAAATTATGAAACTAGAGATGTCTATAAATTCAACTGTAAATAAATAAAACAAAACTATGCAGTAACAAATGATCTTAAAAAATAAAAATAACGTTGTTCATGCTGCTGTGCAGTTGTGGTCCCACAGGTGCTGAGGTGCACACGTGTCGTGGTGGTCGGCGGCACATGTACGACGACAGATCCATCAATCGATGGGTGGATCAAAACCAATCAATCAAGCATGGATTTTGGCTGTGGATTATATATATCGTGGATCTGGAAGGATCGATCTCAAAGGACAGATCGGAGCATGTATGATTGAGCTACTACTACTATACTTGATGCATGTTTAACGGATCGATGACGACGCGTGGCGATCGAAGCCACCTCCACGTGCACCGGCCACGTACGCAAGGATACCAAAAAAATAATAGCATCCGAGGCCAGGCACACGCGGCCGGCCGGCCAACCGGCCAAGTCGCCATGGTTCATAAAGGAGCCCCGAGTGAGCAGCAGAGCAGCAGCTCGACCAAGCACACACCGCCACAAAGCTTAGCTTAGCTTTTGCCTCCACCAGCACACACACAGACACAGCACGCCGTCGTCGTTGTGGTTTACTTGCCGGCCTAGTTATCACAACTAGCTGAACACGCTTGAGCACGCAAGCATGCCGTCGCTGTGGCCGACGAAGAAGAAGCGGGCGCGGGGCTCATCGGCGACCCGTTCATGGTCGCGCCGCCGCGGGAGCAAGAAGAACTCCTCGTCGTCGTCGTCGCTGGGCGCGCTGTGGCGGCGGATGGTCGGGCCGCGCCGGGCGACCCGGACCCGGACCCGAACCCGGGGCAAGAAGCCGGGGCTGCTCTCTCGCGCCGCGCGGGTGCTCTCCTGCGGCCGCCGCTCCTACTAATGTCGTCGTCCGTGCACGGCGGACCGGCCATACATAGCCCACCCTCTGCATCTGTGCGTGCGTGACTACTCTGTTTTCCTTGTTGCGTGGGTGGTTGCTTGCTGTTGCTGCCGCCATGCGCGCTCACAAGTTTCCTGTCTGTGTTCGTATCTGTGTGGGAGCTGTGCCCATGCACTGTTGCGTGTGTGTATAATAGTATTCTGTTTATGTATGTTTAGTTGTTATGTAATATATTCTTGTCACGGCATCCAGTGTTTCAATTCTTTGTTCAAATTCAAGTTTTCTTCCAGTTTTTCCGATCACAGGGTGTGTGATCACCAAAATTGGGTGCAAAATTTTTGTAGCATGTTATATCCGACAATCGCAAAGACGTTTAGTTTGTTAGTTGTAAATATTATCCTACCATGGCGTAACTAGGCTCAAAAGAATCGTATCGCAACGTACATCTAAACTGTGTAATTAGTTTATTTTTTTACCTACAATTAGTACTTTCGATACATGTGCCGGCATTGTGATGTGATGGGGAATCTTTTTTTTGCATACTGGAATTTAAGGAGGAATTTGGGGCTCTAAACAGGGCCAGTGGATTCCTGTGTACAGTACTACCATTGCATACCACTGACTGAGGTACCCACAAAATAGTACTCCCTCAAAAAGAATGCACGCAATTCTATATTCCAAGACTAGTCAAACTTTCTCAGTTTCAAAGTATAATATATATTTTTTCCACTTTTTCTATAGCGAAGTTGACTGAACGGGGGCTGAGTTCAGCCTACACGCACATTTCCGTGTCTTGGTCTTCCTCTGCGTCGGCGTGCTTCCGATTGCGGTAAGGGCGGCGTCGGGCGAGCATCTCCTCCTCCTCCTCCTCCCCTCCCTTCTATGAGTTGTTCTTTCTATAGATCGATCTGTCTTCTCTGTAGTGGAAGAGGGTGGCCGCCCAGCTAGGGTTCGCTTGGAGCTCAAGCGAGTGAAAGGTCCTAATGGCTAGAGGGGCGGGGTGAATAGTCTATTAAAAATTCTACAAACAACACTAAGCAAGGCGGTTAGTAAAAAAGACGGCGTGAGCGAATAAGCAAATGCTTCTAGCTAATTATGCAAGCCTCCTAGCAATTTTAGCAATTCTAATATCTCTAGTCATAAGCAATGGCTAGGTTGCTAAGTTACTCCTAGATGGACAAAATATACTAACTACTTCTACCACTAGGAGCTAACAAAGCTAAGCTAACTAACCAAGCTACTCACACTAAGCACCCTAACAAGATATACTACCAAAGTAATGCAAGAGGTGCTAGAATACAATACCACCGGTGTAGTGTCGAGGTTGTAGCCAATCACCGTGATCACCAAGAAATCTCCAACGAGCAAGAACAAGTGACACGATGATTTTTCACCGAGGTTCATGTGCTTGCCGGCACGCTAGTCCCCGTTGTGGCGACACACCCACTTGATGGTTGCTAAGCTTAATGGCCGGTGCCAAATCTCCGGTGGGAGCTCAAGCACACCAATCACAAGAGGGGGCCAAACAAGCCACGAGCAATCCACTAGTGCTCCTTTCGCGAATCTCCCGCGGGGTAAGGAACAACCCCTCACAATCATCACCGGTGTGGCCTCGAACAAGCTCCACTCGAGCTCAACACCGCCTCTTGCTCCAAGCCGCTAGGGAACCGGGCAAATTCCCAAGAAAACAAGAATCCCGTGGCTTCTCCAAGGATGAAGTTGAAAGGTCCTAATGGCTAGAGGGGGGGAGGGGGGTGAATAGCCTATTAAAAATTCTTGCAACAACACTAAGCACCCGGATTAGTAAATAAGATGGCGAAGCTATTAAGCAATGCTACAAGCTATCTATGAAAGCCACAAGTCAAATTCTAATGTCTCTAATCCACACAAAGGCTATGTCGCTAATTTACTCCTAGGTGAACAAGCAATTCTAACTAGAAAAATACTAGGAGCTAAACACGACTAAGCAATTCTAACATCTCAAGAACTTCATGTTGAAGGTATTGTCCTTGATCTCTTCTCCTAGAGCATTGAGATCATTCACCAACACTTGCATGCGGTGAAACATCTCCGGCACGGTCTCATCTTCCTCCATCTTGAAGCTATTGAATTGCTCAAGCTTGATATAGGCCTTTGGTTGCTTGACGCCTTCGGTGCCCTTATAGCACTCTTCTAGCTTCTTTCAAATCTCATGAGCAATGGTGAGTGACTTGACTTGCTCAAACACTCTATCATTGAATGCCTCATGAAAAGCACTCACGGCCATATCATTTGCATATAACTTCTTCTCTTCGGCCGCGGTTGGCTCATTTGGTTTGGCCACCTCAAACTTGTTCTCGGTCACAACCCACACTTCTCTATTGATTGACTTGAGGTGTGCGGTCATCTTCACCTTCCAATAGGCAAAGTTGGTGTCATCGAAAGGTGGCGTCTTTTTGGTGTTGTTGACATGAAAAGTCATAGCCATTTTGTCACCGTTGGATGTTAAGCCACTCAAATACGGTGCATCGGTTCCGATACCACTTGAAAGGTCCTAATGGCTAGAGGGGGGGAGGGGGGTGAATAGCCTATTAAAAATTCTTGCAACAACACTAAGCACCTGGATTAGTAAATAATATGGCGAAGCTATTAAGCAATGCTACAAGCTATCTATGAAAGCCACAAGTCAAATTCTAATGTCTCTAATCCACACAAAGGCTATGTCGCTAATTTACTCCTAGGTGAACAAGCAATTCTAACTAGAAAAATACTAGGAGCTAAACACGACTAAGCAAGCTACACAAGCTACCAACTAAGCACCCTAACAAGATAAGCTACTAAGTAATGCAAAGAGGTGCTAGAATACAATACCACCGGTGTAGTGTCGAGGT
The DNA here is from genome assembly GCA_015847255.1 of Hyparrhenia diplandra. NCBI lineage: Eukaryota > Viridiplantae > Streptophyta > Magnoliopsida > Poales > Poaceae > Hyparrhenia > Hyparrhenia diplandra. The sequence goes on along the minus strand of JADLZK010009667.1, from coordinate 84,422 downwards.
TGTAGCCAATCACCGTGATCACCAAGAAATCTCCAACGAGCAAGAACAAGTGACACGATGATTTTTCACCGAGGTTCACGTGCTTGCCGCAAGACGCTTAAGTCCCGTTGTGGCGACACACTCACTTGACGTATGCTAAGCTTAATGGCCGGTACCAAATCCCCTATGGGAGCTCAAGGAAACGATCACAAGAGAGGGTCCAACAAGCCACGAGCAATCCACTAGTGCTCCTTTCGCGAATCTCCCGCGGGATAAGGAACGACCCCTCACAATCACCACCGGTGTGGCCTCAAACAAGCTCCACTTGAGCTTAACACCGCCTCTTGCTCCAAGCCGCTAGGGAACCGGGACAAATTTCCAAGAAAACAAGAATCCCGCGGCTTCTCCAAGGATGAAGTGCTTCTAAATGCAACCGATGCAAGCAATGCACTTCTATCACTCTCAATCTCACCAAGAATACGAATTATGGATGGAGAGATGAGTGGAGAGGAGTCTCACAAGCTCACTAGCAAGTTAGAGTGTTCAAATGTGCAAGAGGGAGACTATGAAACCGGGCAAACCCATATATATAGCCTCCTCCACGAGATAGAGCCGTTGGCCTTCAAAATGTGCTCTTTTCAAGGTGACCGGGCCTTGCCGACCGGACTCACCGGCCGAGTCCGGTCGCGGGTCCGGCCGCGCTTCCGGTCTATGATAAGCCGGGCCCACTTCCGGTGGCTCCTCCATGCGTCCGATCACGAGTTCGGTCGACACGGATGCATCCGGTCCAAGCGTCCGGCCGGCGTCCGGCAAAAATCCGGCCTGTAGAGCTCTCGCGGGCCTTAGCGGCGAGCCACCGGGCCGGTGCGTCCGGTCGCCGCGCCCGGCGTGTCCGGCCACCCTCAGTGACGGATACCGATTTTCACCTTTTTCTTTGCTCTTGCTTCAAACTTGCTTCGCCTCCCCGCCATGGGTTGCCAACACGTCCAAGATGACCACGTTATCACCAATGTTAGCGCGTTGATAAGTTAGGCAAGATCGAAGTTAGTGCTCTCATGTCCTAAATGCAATATGCAAGTCAATTGGACCTAGAAGCACTTCACCAAAGGATTGTCGCGGCATTCTCTCTTGATAGTCGGCTATCTATCCTATAATGTGATTACACGCTCTATCGTGTCTTGATCACGGAAAGAAAAACCCTATCAAGATACCTTTGCCTTGATCTCCCGGGTTCCTCTCAAGCCGATCACCGAGCTTGACGATCCATCATGTCCAACATCATCGTCCATGTTCATGATCATCATGCTCCTTGTCATTCACCTAATCCTATCTCATAGTCATCACTTAGAGCAAAGGATTAGTCCACAAGTGTGTCATCAATTTCCAAAACCAAACATGAGATTTCAGAAGTGCCTCTAGATGCAAGACAATCAAGCAATGCACTTCTATCACTCTCAATCTCACTCAAGATTCGAAGTTAGAGTGAAGAGATGAGTGGAGAGGAGTCTCACAAGCTCACAAATGAGTTAGGTTGTTGAAATGTGTAAAGGAGAGACAAATGAACCGCCAAACTAGTATATATAGACCCCAAGTCGAAAAACTAGCCGTTGGTTCAAAACCGTCCCTACAGACGCTGCGCCGGGCGCGCCAAGTGCTACGGCCGGACGCGCTAGGCGCCGGGCAAAACACCTGGCCGCCCGGCGCTGGCCGGACGCGCCAGCGCTGCGCCCGGCGGGGTCTCCCCGACATGCTTATCGGATCTGCGTCGTCCGAGCGCCCGGACGCGCCCGGTCGCCGCGTCGATCGCCGTTCACCCCTGCGTTGTCGGATTTCGGTTTATGCAAATACCGGGCGCCAGCGGTTGATTCCCCGACGCGTCGGCGCCCTCGCCCGCCAGCGTCGCGGCGGCCGATTTGAACTTTTGCATCTGCGCCCGAGCGCGCCCGGCGCCAGCCCGCCGCCGTCGTCGACGATTCGCAAAAAGCTCCACTTCATCGTTCGCGGCGTCGTCTTTCCATCTTTCCAAGTTTCAAGCTTCATGTCTTGAGTTGCCAACACTTCGAATGTGTCCCGTGAGCACAAGTGTTAGCATGTCGCGATCGGTTATACAAGAACGAAGTTAGTGCTCTCAATCCTAAATGCATATGCAAGTCAATTGGACCTAGAAGCACTTCACCAAAGGATTGTCGCGGCATCCCCTCTTGATAGTCGGCTATCTATCCTATAATGTGATCACACGCTCTATCGTGTCTTGATCACTGAAAGGAAAACCCTATCAAGATACCTTTGCCTTGATCTCCTCGGGTTCCTCTCAAGCCGATCACCGAGCTTGGCGATCCATCATGTCCACCATCATCGTCCATGTTCATGATCATCATGCTCCACGTCATCCACCTAATCCTATCTGAAGTCATCACTTAGAACAAGGATTAGTCCACAAGTGTGTCATCAATTTCCAAAACCAAACAAGAGATTTCAGCGAGCCCTAACGCCCTGCGGCGTGGTGGTGGCTGGCGGGGAGAGCGGAAACGAGAGGGTGGCGAAAGGATGATGACAAGATCACCGGCGAGAGGAGGAAGATGAACGGTGGCCGAACTCCGATCCGCCGCTATATGAGAATCGGACGATGTAAAAATGATCGCTGAAATTTCAGGTTTTTTCAGGTGGCTGAAATATAGCATCTCCCATATTTTTCGAGGGAATGAGATAGAATTTATATGGGAAAATTGAATATCTAACTTTTATATCTCAAATAGATAGAAAGGTCTACTGTAAACATACTATTTCATATAAAAGTTGTTAGTACTTGTTTTTATAGCGATTGTTAATAAATTGCTACTTCAATCAAGTTGCAAAAGAACTTTGAGTCCTCGTCCGAACACCGAAACTGACGGTTCACACTTATGTTTGGCACGGCTAGAAGAAACAAAGGGTACGTACGTGGCGCGGGCTACGGTCTTCGGTTCCATGGGCCGGGCAAAGTGGCCTCGTGCTCGTGCGGTCGTTGCGCACGATCCCGCCCCGCCCACCCATGTGCCGCTGCTGCCTGATCGATGCTTCTCCTACTGTTGCCGCTTGAATGCTCTCCTGCCGATGGATCCCGCGCCGACCGCACCCACCTCCCTCGATCCGCGTTAACTAGTCTTTCTTCATCCTCGCAACTTCTCCCAATAATCCCTTCCCATCCTGCTGCGCGCAAATCCACAACACAAGCTCCAAGTGAAGGTGGCGGGAGGGAGCCGCCGAGTGACGCGGGGCAGGGGCGGAAGCCGGAGGATGGCGGCGGCGGAGGGGCGGTCGCTGGCGGAGACGCCCACGTGGTCCGTGGCCACCGTCACCACGCTCATGGTCGCCGCCTGCTTCCTCGTCGAGCGCTCCCTCTCGCGCTTCGCCAAGGTAACCAAGGGGCAGCCACCCTCCCATCTTCATTTGTCTCGGCCCCTCATTATCCGTTCGTTTCCTCCTGCTGCTGTTCGCTTACCTCACACCGCACTGCAGTGGCTGCGCAAGACCAAGCGGAAGGCCATGCTCGCCGCGCTCGAGAAGATCCGCGAAGGTAAAGGTTCCCTCCCTCGCCGCCGCGCTGGTTCATCTTCATCACCACCTGCTTGCTTAATTAATCGCCCGTTCCGGAAACTAATCTCAACGCGCTCGGCTCTTGTGCTGCCTGCTGAATTGCTGCTGGACTAGGTAGCAGTCCCCTTTAGCTAGAACTAGTACATGCAGTTCACTACTTCATTCATTCCACAATTTGTGGAGCTCAGCAGCAGCAGCAGCAGCAGCATTGCCATTTCTGTCCGGGATCTTGTCTGTTTATTTGCTTATACTACTAGTAGTACAGAATGATGCTATATATAGCTGCAACTCTGCAACTGAATATTCATGGAAGCAGACTGCCACAGTTCACGGATTGGTACTATTCATGGGCTTGCAATGCTGCCGCTACTTTTACACAACGCTCTCTGCCACATTATTGTCTCCAAGGATACGCAGGTTTTGGCAATACATTCATTGTGCATGCCCGATCTCGTTGTGTTACACTCACTGGACTAGTCCTACCTACTTGCTCAACCCCGAATGTTTCTGCTGCCACTGCAGCAGTTTCTAAGCTGCTTGACTGAATGTTTCTGCTGCCACTGCCGCTGCTCACAAGCTGTTCGACTGAATGTTTCTGCTGCCACTGCAGCAGTTTCTAAGCTGCTTGACTGAATGTTTCTGCTGCCACTGCCGCTGCTCACAAGCTGTTCGACTGAATGTTTCTGCTGCCACTGCCGCCCCTCGCAAGCTGTTCGACCGTTTGCCTCTCACCGATACAAACCATGCCTGCCCGCCTGCACGCAGAGCTGATGCTGCTCGGAGTCATCTCGCTGCTGCTCAGCCAGACGGCGCGCTTCATATCGGAGATCTGCGTGCCGTCCTCGCTCTTCACCAGCCGCTTCTACATCTGCTCCGAGAACGACTACGACGACCTGCTGCACAACGTGAACACCAACCAGACGGCGCTCGACAGGAGCATGTTCGGTGGCCAGCGGCTGCACGTCTGCAGCGAGGTAATATATATAACCCGGATGTCATGGTTCCGGTCTACCGAGGTCACTGGGAGGGGAGAATGTTATTGGCTCATCGCTTGAGTTGGAGTCCAATTTGTCACTTGATGATGCAGGGCCATGAACCTTTTGTTTCGTACGAGGGCCTCGAGCAGCTGCACCGGTTTCTGTTCATCCTGGGTATCACTCATGTCTTGTACAGTTTTGTAACAGTGGTTATGTCCATGATTAAGGTTCGTGCGGGTCTGACATTTTGTACTCTTCTTTTGTGATGAGTTTATTGTGGTATATATATTTCTGCTGTTGGTGCAGATCTATAGCTGGAGGAAATGGGAAACCTTAGCAGGTCCAATTGCTGCTGAGGAATTGAAAGGTAGGGACATCAGCTGAATGTGGATGCTTTGTTTGGTCACGTTTTATGCAACCTTGTTGGTATATTCTATCTCACTTATGCTTGTCTCTCTCAGCTAGGAGAACAAAGGTTATGAGAAGGCAGTCTACTTTCGTTTTTAAAAATGCTTCTCATCCATGGAGCAAAAATAAAATACTTATTTGGATGGTAAGTTTTTTTCCCCCCTTTCCTGGATCTAGCCGTGGAACCAATTCTGATTGTATCGTTCTTTATCTGGTTAGCATATCAGTGTGTAGAGACATGAAAATGCCTTATTTGCCTGTATAATCCAGTCATTCATATGTAATTCAACCTAAAATTCACTGATGAAAGGACATCTACGAGCGCTACTGACCATAAAGTCAGAAGATTCATGTATCTGAAGCTACAAATACTCCAAATACTGCCTCTAGACAGTCAAGTATGGCGTTTAAGACAGGATATATTAATTGTTTCTGCCTATTTTGTGTGTCTCAAATGGCATAATTTAGAGGCTGGAAGTTGTATGTAATAGCCTATACATCCATGATCACTTGTATTTAAAATTTCTGTAATTGCATTGCAGCTCTGCTTTCTGCGCCAATTTAAGGGCTCCATAACAAGGTCAGACTATCTGGCACTGAGGCTGGGCTTTGTCACAGTGAGTACTCTATTTTTTTTTTAACCCCGCCCCCTGCTAAGATGATTCTAATATGCCACTTTCCCCATGTGATTTTCTTGCCTGAATTTTTCTTGGTAGTATCACAAGCTACCACATTCATATGACTTCCATAAATACATGGTAATGGAGCATGGAAGATGATTACAATGGGACTATTGGTATCAGGTAAAGCAAAATTTACTCTCCAGAGTACCCACTTTTCATCTGATCATTTAAGCATTAAGAAAAGCTACTCCCTCCATATTGAAAAGGAAGTCCTTTAGGACATCGACACGGTCTCCAAAGTGCAACTTTGACTTATCTTTTCTATCAAAATATTTATTAAAAATTATATATGTATACTTTTATGAAAGTATTTTTCAAGACAAATCTATTGATATGATTTTCACATTTCAAAACTCAACGACTTAAAAGTTATTAATGATTTATGTTCCCAATGTTTGACCGAAGCCTTTTCCAAATGGACTTCCTTTTTTCAATATGGAGGGAGTACCTTTTATAGGTTACATTCTTGATTCAAACAACCAATTATTCAAGTAAAACTTTTCCGTGAGATTCAATATGGTAGCTGTGCTGAGCAAAATATGTTGGATTTGCCCAATACATATGTTGGTAGCCGCATAGTGGGACCAAACTTTAGGGACTTCTGCGCTCCTTCCAATCTTCTTAGAACTTTATTATCGCATGTCAGGAACTATTCACTTTCTTTTCTTAATATTCTTGCTAAATGTGTTATTCATACATGAGCACATCCTGTTTATTGCAGTTGGCCACTTTGGGCATATGCTATCGTATGCATATTAATCAATGTTCATGGTACCACCACTCGCTCCAACCCTGTCTTCTTCCCTTGTCTCCAAGTTTAATAAACTCCGTATGACACTCCCTTTTAAAAATTGCAGGTATCAACATATATTTCTGGTTATCCTTTGTTCCTGTTATTGTAAGTATTACCCATGTCACCTAGATACTGTACAAGATTCAGATAATGATATCTTTTGTTCCTTGTCTTGAAATGATACTTATGTCTTCTCATAATTGTGTGCCTTCAAAATTTTGAAAAGCTGGTGCTTCTAGTGGGTACTGAACTTCAGCACGTCATCGCTCAGTTGGCTCTGGAAGTCGCTGAGGCAACAGCGCCTTATGTTGGTTCACAGCTCAAACTGCGTGATGATCTCTTTTTGGTTTGGAAAGCCTCGAGTACTTTGGTGGCTTATACAGTTCATTTCATTTCAGGTGATGTTTATCGCTACTCTGAATGTTTTGATGCATATATGAACATCTTTTCCCTCATCCTAACAGTTTTTCTTTCTTCCAGAATGCCTTTGAGCTGGCAACATTCTTATGGTCTCTGGTGAGAATCTTCTTAAATCTGTATCATTGGGATTAAATTGTTTGGACAAACTGGCAATAGTATAAGAATATGTATGACGAGAACTTATCCAGTGTTCTTCTGCGTGTTTGATAAAATAAAAAAGAGAACATATCCAGCATTCTCTCTGTAGGATTGGTTCTGGGCTTATGTAATATTTTTGAACTGTTGGACCAAAGCTTGCTAGTACAGAAGGCGTGAAACTAACCAGTTTCATAGCTCAACAGATAAGAAAGGAACTACATGCATGGGTTGTCATCACTCCAATGACTCCATATAGCTCGATTTGTTATTTATACTTATTGGCACACATCTTGTGCAGTGGGAACTCAGTGCACAAATATGCTTCATGAAGCACTACTACATGGTTGCCATTCGGTTGATTTCTGGGTAAGTCTTTGTATTTTTTTGCTTTAAAAATTCAGAATGTTTTGTGGTCTGACTGTAGAAGAGCTTGCCATATTATCCTTAAGTTCTTGATGTATTGCTTTGTGGAAGTTGCCACAGGCTGACATTTCATCTCATTTGAAAGTATTACGTGCTTTGAACCGCCTTGTGTTACTCCAATTATCTATACTATTAATAAGCTACCTGGTTTGGAATTTGTGCTATATTAACTTCCCTGAAATATATTGGTTGGGCTCAATACTAACAAAAAAGGGTTGATAAAATCACTTCTGAGCATTGCAGGCTGCTAGTTCAGTTTTGGTGCAGCTACAGCACACTGCCCAAGAATGTGATTATTTCTCAGGTACTCTTCAAGCACAAACTTAATTTGGACCAAGAGTTACTGATATAGTAATTGTTCACATGATTTCATCAGCGCTGTGTACTAATACCGATCATATTATCTTATTGTACTGAGGAATTGCTCCTTCATCTAGACATTTAGTTTCTCACCTGATTTTGCAACTTTTAATCACATCTTAACATGTATTGAAAGCACTTCAAATAGAGGTTCAAGCATTTAGTTTGCTGTAATGTCCTGGTCGATTTATAAGACTATGGCTTTTCTCTTTTTTTTTTTTTTTTTTTTTGTGTACATGTCCAGATGTAGAGGTCGGATTTTTTTAATCCATTATCTAAAAATGTATTGAAAGCACTTAGATTCGTCTACTAAGCTCTGCATATCCAGAAAAGAAAACTGTTGTTTCATTTTGGGGATTTTGAAAACAAGGTCCTACATAGTCGAGAGATTGATCCACTGCTGCTGACTTGGTCTCTTGGCGTTCTTGTTCCTTGGCTGAACTTGCAGATGGGTTCCAAGTTCAAGAAATCACTAGTGTCAGAGAACGTGAGGGAGTCGCTCCACAGCTGGTGCAAGAGGGTCAAGGACAGGAGCCGGCACAACCCGCTCCTCTCGCGGAACGGGACCCTCACGACCAGATCCGTCTGCTCCCTGGACACCACCTACGAGACGGACCACGAGACGAACACGGTGTGCACGCTGTCGAGGACGGCGTCGGCGACGTCGCTGGATGACCAGCTGACCGTGGCCACCGTCGACGACGAGCCGTCCTGCATCGAGAAAGATGTCTGACGCCGGTGCTGATTCGCTGCTCACCAAAACTACATACTGCACCGACCTGTGGGTTAGGATTTAGGAGGTACTGTATACTACTAGGACTGAGTTGGTACTGAAACGACATGTGTACGTTATATGTAGAGTGGTTGGCCATACTGTGGCAATGACAATGTGTATAAAACTAAAAACTGTAATGTCTCTTGGATGAGAGTACATGGAGATACTTGAGGCAGCTTGGCCCAAATTTAAAACTGCGCCTTTAGAGCTAGGTTGCCCACTTGCCCTCGCCCCTTTGCAGTGAGCTTGACAACTTGTGTGTGTTTTTTTTTTTTTTTTTTTTTTTTTTTTTTTGAGAACCAGCTTGACAACTTGTGGTTAACAAATGAACAAACTGCCCCTACGCTCCATTTTAGGGCTCGTTGGGTTACGTGGGAACCAAATAAACACACGGGGGCATTCCATTTGAGTCAAATTTAAGTCATTATTATTATTATTGAAGAGCTTTTGTTAATAAAGCAAGACACAACAAAAATAAGTGATATTTTACACAAATTTTTAAACAAGACGAGTGGTCAAACTTGGAGTAAAAAAAAAGATCAAACCAAATATAATTTGAAATAGAGTTAGTAACATACTTCTTCCGTATCATTATTAGAAGACTTTTTACGACAAATGACACGACCTCCAAAGCATAACTTAACTTCTTTTTCCCATAAATATATTTATTGAAAATTTATGAAAGTAATTTTTCAAGACAAATCTATTAATATGATTTTCATATTTCCAAACTCAATGAATTAAAAAGTTAATTATTCTTGATTTATATTCCCAAACCTTTTCCAAAACTTCATCTAATAGTGATACGGAGAGAATAATCCTTATAATCTAGTTCAATTCACTAGCTTGGTTGTTGATTAATAAACATAAAGTCATATTTGCCATTATACTATTTTTTAGAAGTATCAGCTCAATTTATAGAGATGTACTTATTAGGGCGATTTTATTTTTTTTTTTTTTTTTTTTTGAAAATGGAATAACTCCTTTTTTTTTAGAATGACACAAAGATAACACGTATACTCACAACACGCACGCATTACTCACCCCTATGAACACACGCACGCAAACCCTACCCCTATGAGCACCTCTCGAAGGACCGAAAGCACCCTAAGCAGATCTGAGTTTCTTGAAGTCACCATTGGCGCCGTCAAATTAATTTTAACGCCGCTACCACTTAATGCATAACGCCGAAAATCCTAGGAAAATCCTGGAAAAGGTGCGAAAGCACCGTAATTTGAACCCCGGTGGGTAGCGTCCCACCGGACCGTCCTACCATTGGACTACAAGCCAATTCGCAATGGAATAATTCCTTTGATCTTGCTTGAATTGAGTTGAATTGATTTGTACAAAATTTTTTAATACAAAATTTGTATACACTAGCTCTTTCTGTTCCAAATTATAAAATGTTACATTGTATTTATTGTTCACTTATATATATATATATACACTATGTCTAGATATATATCAAAAAATAATATATTTAAAAGCGAAAAATAATATAATGTATCTAAGAATGCTTATAGGAGGCTGTCTATTATATATATAACCTGTTTACAACTTTTTATAACGAGTTCTTTCTGCTCTCTTAAAATAGAGAAGTAAAGACCCTCTTTGGTTATAGAAAAAAGGCTCTCCAAGAGATAATTCTAAGGACTTTTTAGCAAAAGTCCCACAAAAATTTCAGCTATTTGATTTGCTAAGGACTTTTTTAGTCCCAACAAAAATAACCCTAGAACCAAACATCACCTAAATTTAAGGGACTTTTTTCATACTAGTAAATATGCCCGTCGCTGCAACGGAGAAAAAAAAATCAAAAATTTGTGAAAAACGGCGGCGAGGTGATATCTATTTCTTTTTTTTTTGGGTTTCTATAAAATTTAAAAGCTATAATTTATTTCGTGATAATTAGGATATTCATAATTTAAGCAATTGTTGGCAATAGTACATAACAATGTCCTATTAAGTCCGTATCAAATTTAAAATAAATTTATGATAGATTTTTTTCTTTTGTTACAAAGCAAATAAATATCTTCATACTATTTATTCCTTGATATAGTTAAATATCGACTTCTATAACTTTATTTATGGACCCATTATCAAGAAAATGGTCTATCGCTAACGAGTAGACATCTTTGAAGTTTTCCACATGTAACCTTCGTCAAGGAATGCAATGTTACAAATATGACAAATTGGTTTGACCAGATCGGACAAAAAAACTGGTTACAATAAGATAACTATTCAAAATTGCATTAATATCTTGGTAGAGTGAGAATCTCTTTATTATTAAAAAGTGAGTGAAGAGTTTAAAAGATCCATAATATTACTTTTGTTATTTGTTTTCGATATTTACGGAAACAACCAAGCAAGTTCGTAATATTTTATAAGCTCAAAATAATAAGAGAAACATTAAACTCCTAACGGGCTGAGCAGTCAACCATGACAGGCCTCATTCGGCCTAAGCCCACCAATATCCCTCCTCCCCAAGGGTAAGGCACGCTCTCACGAGCAGCTACCGTGTGAGGGTGGTGCCGGCGCAGAACGCATGACGGCGGGTGGAAGCAGCACCGGTGCGGGCCCGCTCGCCGAAGCACGCTCGAGGCCGCGGCTCTGCCGACCAGCTCGACGCCGGTGCCCGCCTCGCGCATGGTAAGCTCATACGGAGCTCGAGTTCGTGCCGCCCGTGGCCGCCCCCGTGCTGTCCTCGCCCGACCGTTGATCTCGCGTCGCCCGCTTCCTCTGTCCGAGCTAGGGGCTCACCGAGCTGTTGGGGAGGCACCCATCACCAAGCTCGTGCGCCACCTAGCCCCCTTGTTTTGGTGGTTGGTACTGTTTGTTTCGATTTATACGATGCTCGATTTGATTTTTATTGGATTCGAGGGCTGATTCGGGGCTGCTAAGCAGGGGAGGAGTTGTTAGGAACAGAGGCAAATCCAAAGAAAAATCTTGCGTCGGGCTCGCTGCACCGCGTTGGGGACCGTGGAGCGGGATGTCATGGCCTCGCGGCCGTGGAGCGATTGGAGGCGGACGAAGCTGAGCAGCGAAAGTTTTGTTTTGTGGACCTAGACCTAGCGAGGCCGTGGCTGAGAGGGACTCGGCGATTAAGGCTGGATGACGGAAACTCTCGTGCTTAGTAGATTGGAGAGATGCGGAGAATCCTAATGAACAGTCGGAGGGTAGAAAAGGAAACAGGCAGAGGCAGAAAGGCAGAAAAAAGGTGGCAGAAAAAAGATGAAGAAAATGTGGTACTGAAATTTTCTCTCTTTATTAGTAGTTATTATAGATATATGTATCCTGGGCTGGTTCCAAGTATCAAGTCAGAATAGACACGTACCCGAACAAGTGTCGCCAACCACAGGATGCGGCTCAAACCCAATCAAGAATGACCACGGTTTGCTGAATTGCTGTCATGCTCACCACAAATTTTGACCCAACTTACCAATACCTGGCGCATTTTTTTAGAACTATATTACTTAGCAAGCACAAAACAGAATTATTATAGCAACGGAGGAAGCTTCTAAACAGTAATTTCTATTGATGCTAAAAACAGTATTTTCTATTTTTCCCAGAGAAAAAAAGAAAAAAAAAAGAACAGAGCAATCCAGGCACGTCAATCCCTCCCACTTTTCTCTGCTCCTACCTCCTCCAGCCACAAAGACGAGCTCCAGGATTCTCACCCACACCGAATCTTCCTCTTCCCCGGACGACTCCACCCAAGAACCAACCGCGCGCAACAACAATTCACACCGCGCTTCTCTTCTCTTCTCTTCTCTAGGGATGCAGACGGCGGCGGCGGCGGCGGCCGTGGCGTGGGCGCCGGGCCCATCGACGTCCACCTCCACCTCCTCCTCGTCTTCCCCTTCAGGGTAAGCTAGGGGTTCGATCCGTTCCCCGCCGTGGCCCGTCTCGATTATCGGCGCTATGTTGCCTGGCTCGGTCCGGCTGATGGGTTGTCTCTCGATTCGGTGCGCAGGTGGGGGTTGCGTCGACGGCCGTGCAGGCTTCTTCCGCGCCCAGGCTTGTTGCCGCCTCCGTGCCCAGGCTTGTTGCCGCCTCCGTGCCCCTGGGTCGTCGTCGGCGGCGGCAGCGGCAAGGTCAGTTCTTTCTTGGCTCGTAGCTCGTTATACCCGTCCGGTTCTTTTTTTGTCTCCATCTTTGTTGGGGAATTTTATCGATTGGTAGAAAACTCTCTCAAACTTACCTTACTGTATGGATTGGATTGCTAGTATATGGAGCTGTCTCAACAATTGGTGGGGTATTTTGTATGTAGAGGAAGAATTATCTTGCCGTGTGTTGTGGAACTATGATGGTATAATAAACCTGGAATCATACTGCTAAAAGGAAGAATCGCAAATTGTCTTGTTCAAACCCCACGTTCAGGTGTTAGTGAAGACCAGCTATCTATTGCCACGTAGTAGTGATTGTTTGCTTAGGTTCTTGGCTAAAGGGTAGCATTTCCAAGATGATCAATCTTTCGATATAGTGACATATGGCGCTAAAATGTAGTTGCAAGATATTGATGGTGTGTGGTATGCTCTGTAATTATGCAGCGACTAGCTGGCAACATTAACAAAGCGATAAAATACGCCTTGCACCTATCCAGTATGTTCTGTAGGAATATATGATACCTTCTTGTCTTGGGAGTATAGTTTCCTTCTGTCCACGCTGTGTTGTGATTATCATCTAAGCATATAGGAGTAGAAAGTTAACTGTTTTGGTACGAGCTGGAGCGTCTCCTACAGTGATTAAGGTTAGGGATTGGGGCATTCTGCAGTTCAGACTATTTGCTTGTATTTTCTGTCTTAATTAATTGATGAAGATGTAACTGTTCGTGTAACTGCAACTCTAACTGCGTCCTGGTCTAGCAGTGGTTCAAGCTGTTGCCAATCCAGACCCTGCGATCGAGCTGCCATTGACTGCTGAAAATGTTGAGTTGGTTTTGGATGAAGTAAGGCCGTATCTTATGGCAGACGGAGGCAATGTTAAGCTGCATGAGATTGACGGGAACGTGGTAAGGTTAAAGCTGCAAGGAGCATGTGGGTCGCGTGCCCAGCTTCAGTAACAACGATGAAGATGGGTATTGAACGGCGCTTGATGGAGAAAATACCGGAGATTGTTGCAGTTGAGCCGATCGCTGATGAGGAGACTGGCCTTGAGCTGAACCAAGAGAACATTGAAAAGGTAAATGTTCTATTGTTGGCTAAATATTTCCATTAGTAATTTTCACTTGATTCATATGGAATACTGGAGTAAACCAGGATTTATTTTGTTGCATTGCGCGCTGACTAATTGGAATGGATTTTCCTTGAATAAGATCAAATACTTTGAAATAAATTCAGAGTTTTCTGATGAGTTGTGCTTATTTATTTCTACGGTGCCTTTACTGCATAATGATGTTATTGTCAGTTATTTTACATTTAAGATCCATCTTCTCGCCAGTTTGTAGGCTTCATTCATCTTTACCTATTAGACTGTGGAAAGTGTTGCAATGGTCAGTTTTTTGTTGGTAGGAGCAGGTCAGGACTTTACACAGCTGCACTCATGCAGTGTCATTTTTCTGGTTATTTGTTTGGTGGAAGCTCTGGTTCTTTGGCTGATTTCAATTCTATGAACTTTAGAGCTTTTGTCCTTGTATCATAACAACTAGCTTTTGTGCCCCTGCCTATACACACACTGATACATTGATGTTATGGCTAACAATTTAGCTTTTGCATCCTTATGAATTCTTCAGTATGAGAGGTAACATCCTTTCAGCTGCCACCTGTGCTACAGCGGTGCACCGTGCAACCCTGTTCGACTGATACAGGAAGTGATGTTAATCATGCTATCGTTAAAAGGAAATTCTGCCTGCTGATATAATTTTTGTGATTTTCTAACTTTACTTCATATATGTAAAGATCAAAGCAGTAAATAAGATATGGTGACCAACAAGCAAATGAGACTGCTGCTATCTTGCTCTTATGCTTAATCTTTGAAAACTAGCCTTGAAGATGTATAATTTCCATCTCTTTCATGGACCAGTACTTTTTAAGGGCATTGAGATAGAAACTGAAACATCAATAACATGTTTTCTCCAATATCAGGTACTTGACGAGATTAGGCCATACCTTGCTGGCACAGGAGGCGGCGAGCTTGAGTTTGTCGCAATCGAGGAGCCTATTGTCAAGGTTAGGCTTACAGGCCCAGCTGCTGGTGTGATGACTGTCCGAGTAGCGTTGACTCAGAAGCTCCGTGAGAAGATCCCTAAAATTGCAGCTGTCCAGCTATTGCCATAAGATTATTATAATCTTTTTAGAAGCCAGGACCCGTCAAAATTGACAATGTAAATGTACTACTGCAATAAATCTGTTGTAATGTGTAGCCTAATGAGCATTTAGCTCCACTTCAGCGATATTATGATTGTCAATACGCAATGTTCAAGTAAAGATGTTAGTTGGATTTGCAACCAGATTTTTGTTTTTTGTTTGTATGATTTGGTAACTCGCCCGATCTGGAGGTAATGTGTAGCCTAATGAGCATTTAGCTCCACTTCAGTGATATTATGATTGTCAATACACAATGTTCAAGTAAAGATGTTAGTTGGATTCACAACCAGATTTTTGTTTTTGTTTGTATGATTTGGTAACTCGCTCGATCTGGAGGATTCAGGGATGCAAGGATTGCTTGGATTTGGCAAGGATGAGATGATAGCGTGTGGGGAGAAGGGGGCAGAGTAGGTGTGCAAAGGATGTAAGACGAGAAACCAGTGCCTTCTCCTATAAGCTTGTCCTGCAGCGCTCGCCATGGCCCAGGTTGCAGAGAGTTGGAGCCCTGCGCCGCATCCACTCAGGCGCCACTCTGGTCCACCACCTCATGGCTCACGGTTCAAATGAGCACCCCGCGAATTTGGAATTATAGAAGAAACTACTCCCTCTATCATTTTTTATAAAAGCGTGTAGGCCAATATCTCATATACCAAGGAAATGCAAATAACAAGAAAGATCAATAATGGTTGCTAATTAAGCCGTGTGAGATGTGGTTAATGGGATGTGTTTTGCATGGCTGCATGCATTCGGGCGTTTCAGTTGCTAAGCAAAAGCGCGCGGCTGGTGAAAAGAAAAGGCGCACAGCTCTGTTTTATATTCGGTCTTGCATGCAAACGATTAATGCAAACACTTTGGCTTCATGCATGCAATTAAATTCTGCACAATTATCTACCAACATCATCTCGATTGAAATGCAGCGCCTAAGAAAAAAATCAAAAACCCAAAACTCCCTCACGCCTTACATAAAGTAATGGAGGGAGTAAATCATAGAGTACATATATGTTCATCTTTCAGAAAGAGCAGTTTCTTCTCTCTAAGTTCGCATCTATTGTGATCTAGAAACTTTGTTAAATTCTCAAATTAACTATTTTTATTCACTTGTTAGATTATTAATCTGTGTCTGCCTTTGCTTATGTCTACCACTACATAGCACAAGAACCAAATGGGTCATAAGTTTGGTAGTAATGTAACACTTAGGAAATGTATAAATCACATAACGCAACAACAAACTAAAATTCAACAGAGACCAAAGTGAGAGAAACCCATTAGCTCTACATAGTTTATCGTAACAACAAACCATTCCAAATTCTTCCAATTCATTGAAGACTGAAGTAACTTTTAGCTCCATATAGTTTCTAACTAGACAACATAAAGCTAATACATTGCCCAGTAGATACACACAACTAGAGAAGTCACCACATACGATACTACTAGATAGAAAAACTGTGGATAAATTTCCATATTATGTAAATGCATAACTGTATTTAAAACTAAAAAGGCTTGCAGTGCTCCATTGCTCGAGACTTGCTTGGCATAGAGAGCAGTGTTGGGGAATGAAGCCGCAGTCACACCCAGCAACATGGAGATTAAAGCGACGGTGAAATAGACAATACAAATTTGCGCAGCTACGTTACTGTACTCATTCAATCGGCTGAGTAGAACTGCCTTATCAATCCACGTAATCAAAGCCACGCCGAGAAAACAAATGACCTTGTAATGCTTCATCCTCTCATTGGCAACGGCCTTCACCTGCACAATATAGTAATGTGAGATTAAGCACTGACTTTAGTACCCAAACAATGATGTCAGATTGAAGACTGACTTGTTATCCAAACAATGCAGACAATAGTTTTTTATTTACCTCGTGTGTCATGTTTGTCTCATGACTATCGGTCTTCATTGCCAACTGCGCTAATCTGAAGCCAAGACATTGTGTCAGCAACAATACAACAATGGCTATCGCTTGCTAATACAGTAACATTAGACGGGTGCAAAAGGGCAGACCCAGTGCCGAGGCTCCCACACGAGTGGGGTCTGGGGAAGGGAATTACACGAGACATGCCTAGCCTCTACAGTAAACTGCGTGAGTGGCCGCTCGAACCCACGACCTGGCACTTCGGTGAGCTAGCGCTCAACCAACTGCACCAGGCCTGCCCTTCTAACATTAGACGGGTGCAACAAACAAAAAAAAAAAAAAAAATTACTTTTGGCAAAGGGCTGTGGCGCTATGCCAGGTGCCATGCTCAATCACACTATTGGTTGCTAGTTTGCTACTCCATTGGACTGGCGCAGCAAGCCAAACTGAAAGATTAGTTTCATTAGATAGCAGTGCTACATGCAATTGAAACTGAAGATTAGTTTCAGCAGATGGTAATGCCACATTCAATCCGGCATGTGCTGCCCTGAGCTATTACCCCTAATTGATTGGGGCGCCCCACAGTCGGCAGCAAGTGGCGCTGCTGAGGCCGTTCACCAGGCTCTCGCCAATGATTGAGCCTTTCAACTCAGTATTCTGTGGTGCATTTTTATCTGCATCACAACAGTGTTTCTTATTTTAATTTAACCGAGTTTTATTTGCACTATTAGCTCATAGCATCTTATTACGGTTCTGAAATAGCAAGATGCATGCAATTCCAACTGAAATTCAGACATCAGAACATCATCATGAGTAGAAAGGGTCCTTTATAAGCTATAGTGCTATCAGCCTCCACTTGCACACAACATAAACATCGCTAGCAGAAAATTCATCTAATGAGATGGATGGCCTGTAGACGAATGAACTAAGATAAATGCCTCTAACTCTAAGTCTCTCTAGGACACGTGCTTGTGCTTGCAACACAGCACCAGGAAGTCGCTTGTTTGTCCTGAACATCAGCCTATAAAGTATGTTCGTCCAAACTGCAGAATAGTTCTTGAGGTGTTGATCTTGAAGTTGGAGGCGCCGGCAACTGTAGGTGTCGCGTTGCCACAGCCGGCTGCGAGTAGAGCCCAGACGTGGGCTGCGGTGAGCAGAGGCAAGAAGCAGCGCTGGCTGCAATGCAGGATAGATGCTGACAGACAAAAGCCGTGAGGCGGCGGTGGCAGCAATGGCGAACCATAGCAAAGGCCCAGGGGTATAACTGGACATACGGAAGTACACAGACCTGCAGATGGGTCTAACTAAGGGCAGATCAGGCGTACAAATAGGGTGGGAACTGTAATGGCAAGTTTCCAGATAGCTGAACAGTAATGGTATATTTCAGAAACGTGGTTTTTTGTAATGGCATAATTAACCCTTACGGCCCGTTTGGTTCTCCAGAATTCGAATCTCTTTCTAATATCCTGGTGCAGACTTCAGACTAGCTCAACAGTGCTATGTCTACTTTGGCGATAGTGTCACGATTGCCTAACAACAATGGTGATGTGCACAGCAACAGGCAGGACCTTATTAGAGTGAGGCAAAGTGCCGTGATGTCTGTAGATGTGTGGAATCTCATGTCCATTTTTGAGTCCAGGAACCGTGTACAGCTCTAGGTGGGCTTCACTAGAATTGACTCGAATTGTATTTTAGTTCTAAACAGACTCAAATAGGTATGGTTCTGATTCTGGCGTTTTCTTGACATCCAAACGGGGGCCTTATTCTAAAGTCAAGGCAGAATGAATGTTCTAGTTGGACTGATTAACCAGCAAGGCAAACTAAAGAAACAGAAGACAGCAATGCTGCGTTCGATCAGGCGCGCGCCGCCCTTAGCTATTGCCCCCAATTCGATTGGGGCCGGACCGTGGGGCGCTGCCGAGGCCGTTCCCCACGCTCTCGCCGGCTAACAAGGTCGGCAGCACGTGCACCAAAATTCGTCGAATTCCCGCCACGGAACCCGGCCTCACCAATCCAACTCCTACCGCCGCCGCCGCCTCCTCCTAAACCCTAGCCAACGAATCGCCACGCACCGCGCCACCCTGAAACGAATCCCAACTCGGGAGAAAGGCGGGTTGAGTTCAGTACCTTGGTCGCACGTAGAGGACAGGCAGCTTCCGTCGGAGGGGCGGTAGCTCTGTAGAAGCCGCGCCCACAAGGTCGTCGCCGGAGTGGCGGCGGTGGCGGTGGCGCCGGCGCCCGTGTCAATTGGGGGTTCGAGGCAGGAGGAATTGGGGGTTTTTATTCGTCTCCTCTTTTTTCATTTTTTTCCCGGACCAAAAGCAAAGTATATCACAGTCTGGGCCTGGCTCGTTACCTGGGCCGGGAGCAAGGCCCGACTGGTCCAGGAGTTGGAAGCCAGGTTCGTGGGCCGTGTCGAGCACTCTCGAAGCCTCAGAGCCCGTCGCCCCACGCGCCCAGCGCCCACCCCTACAGCCGCTGCGCCCCGGCGACCAACCCGCAGCGCCGTCCGTGCCTCTCCGCGCCGGGCCAGTAGCCGCGCGCGCACCGGCCGCCGGTCGGCATGTCACGCCACGCGAGCGTCGCCCGTGACCGGTGCTCGGAGCTGGAGCGTGTCATCGCGCACCGTGCAAGGTCGGGGAGCCTTGGCGTCGACGATGCGCTCAAGCTGTTCGATGAATTGCTGCTCCGCGCCAGGCCCACCTCCTCGGTTCGTGCTTTCAACAACCTGTTTATTAACGTCGTCTCTCGCTCTTGATGCCATTCAGACTCCGAGCTCGGTGTCTCTCTCTTCAACCGGATGGCCCGTGCCTGCTGCTCCAACAAGGTGCGTCCAGAGCGCATTCTCATTGGATGTTTCTTCACAGCTGGGAATACAATCATTTGGACTTCGTAATCCTTAAGGTGATTTCTATACACTGAGCTTTGCGTTTTTCCCACAGTTTGCAGTATCCCTGGCACTGAGCTTTGTGTTTTCCCCAAAGTTTGCAGTATCCCTGGCTGCCCTTGAATAATTATTCCTTTCTATTATTTTCAGCTAATTTACTAGTAATAATACCACACGGCTTACGTGATGTGGGTGGGGCTCACTGGCTTATTATTCCTCACCGTGCACATGTATCACTGCGTGGCAATCGCGGTAAGCCATCATGGTCAAAGTATTCTTGATGTCGGTCTAAGTGCCGCCGCTCTCCTAGTGACGACTTGCAAACAGAGCACGCTACATGATGTGCTCTTCAAAGCCTTTTTTTCCTTCTTATTTTTGTTTGTTTGATTTTTTTTTTTTTGTTTATGACGATTAGGTTTATAAATTTAAAGACGATGTTTCTGAATATTGTGAGAACCTTTAGAATTTGTCTTTTTTGTGTGCATCCCATGAGGATTAACATGAAAGACTACAGTGAGACCTTTAATTAGTAACGGTAAGATAAAAATAGCTATTGGTTCTTTGTTTCTCAAATTGCCAATGAAGAACTCACTTGAGTGTGCATATATACACAATTACGTGTGCAAACAATAACAGAAACCAAAAGCAAGTATTGGCATTTTCAAAATCTGACTCAGTACTCTCTTCATTTTTTATTGTCACATTTAGTTTGTCCTAAGTCAAATGTGTGTATCTTTGATCATTGATTTTTTAAAAAAGATAGTTTCATGTCATAATATTATAATGTTTGACTTAGTAAAAAACCAAATTCAATAAAAAACAGAGGGAGTAAATAATACATAAAACGTAGGGCTATGTTCCACACTTGCATTTCATGTTAGCAAAGCCTGATTTTACGGTTGGGCCACTAAGCTCTCCTGCCGATAATATTACTGCCAGGAATCTTCTGAGGTGAGCCTCCTCATAACATTGCAGCTTATTTGTTTACACAGTATACCTTTTTATATATGCTCTAGAGCTGCTATATTTCTTCAATGGTAGGAATAAAGTTACAGCCTGCAAGACAAATAAAAAGGACATGGAAAGGTACAAATTACACAATATAATATATAAAATTGTCAACGAATGAACTGGTTAGTGCAGTGCTACATACCTCATCTGTTTGCATTCAGATAAGCATCCTTGATTGCGTGCAGCCTTGCAGCCACCTCCTGCATGTCCATGCGCTCATTTGGGGATGGATTAGCACAGCGAAGTCCATTGCCTAGCACTGAAATTAAACATTCCAATCTTCTCTGCGTCATGGCTGATGAAGTCTGTTGCGATACAGCATCGTGCTCTTCAAGTAGTTCAGGATCTACAATCTGTGCAATCCTGTCAGGGAAGTTCATCTCAACGAATCTTGCAATATTGACCCCATCTTTGAACATATCGTCAGTAGGCCTCTTCCGCAGAAATATCTCAAGCAGAACAATCCCAAAGCTGTAAATGTCTCCAGCACTGGAAACTTTGCCTCCTCCCGCGCACTCTGTAGATTGCATAATAGAATTGTTTAGTTCAAAGATAACAGTACATGCGACTAATTGGATAGCATGCAAGTATGAGTTACCTGGGGCGATGTATCCAATTGTTCCCTTTATAGCAACTGAAGAAGTTGAGATTGAGTCACCAGAGTATGGTGTTCCTGAGCCAACTTTAAATCTTGCAAGACCAAAGTCTCCAATATGTGCTGTCATATTGTCGTCCAAAAGAATATTGCTAGGCTTCAGATCACAATGAACAATGGTTCCTTGGTTGTTATGGTGGAGGTATTCCAATGCATCTGCAACATCTGTCACAATATTTAACCTTTGAGCCAGTGTAATGGAGCTTGGAGTTGAAGTGTTTGCATCGCCTCGAGTGAAGTATAACAGTGCATGCAAATCCCCTCGTTGCATGAACTTATAGACTAAGGCTTTGAAATCATTTCCCCTGGAATCAATACTTGAGCATGCTGTTAAGATCGGAACAAGATTTCGATGGCGCACATTTCTTAGAGCATTACACTCTGCAATGAAACTCTTCTGTGCTCCCATCGTGTCCAGACTGAAAACTTTAACAGCAACCACGGTTCTATCTGGGAACAGTTCTCCATGATATACGGAAGAATATCTTCCTTTCCCAATTAACTTTGATGGGGAGAATCCATCAGTTGCTCTTGCAAGATCGTTGTATGAAACTTTGGGAAATTGGTTATTATTAACTAATGGCAAAGATAGAGATTTCCTCTTCTGTTTACCTCTCCAAAGCAACACTACACTTATGAGTATGGCAAGTGACACAATGCTGGTTAAAATGATCACCAACTTTTGCACAATGGAATGCTTGTGCTTTCTTGAATCCAAAGGCGTGATAGGACATGCGAGTAGGTGCATCTTTGGTTCCCCACCACAAAGCCCTGAGTTTCCATTAATCTGCACACCTGTTACATTACTGAAGATCCCTTTTGTTGGGACCTCACCCTCTAGGTGATTGAATGACAAATCTAGTAGCTGAAGAAGTTGTAGGCTGCCAAGAGACATGGGTATTGATCCAGTCAAGTTATTGTGTGACAAGTTCAGAACTTGTAGGCTACTTATATTGCCTAATGTAGTTGGGATGCTGCCATTGAAAATATTGTGGTCCAGTTCAATATCTATCAAACTTTCACAGTTACCCAAAGTTCTTGGAATTTCTCCATCTAGGTTGTTGAAAGAAAAGCCAATCTCCATTAATGTTGGAATATTGAAGAGCTCCTTCGGTATGCTGCCATGAAGACTGTTGTGGGAAATGTCTAGTATTTCAAGCATCTGGAGGTTGCTCAAGCTTGGGGGTATGTGCCCCTTCAATTGGTTCGATTGTAGATATAGCTGTACTAGTTGAGACAGATTTGAAAGCGATGATGGAATGATCCCTGTGAAGAAATTGTAGGCTATTGACAGTTTCTGCAGATTTTTCATAGCCCCAAGCCATGCTGGAACCACACCTGTAAACTGATTGACTGCCAATTGTAAAACAATCAAGTTACCAAGGTTTGCTATACTGGAAGGAAAATCCCTGATAGTTGGTTCTCTGCCAAGTGTAGATACTGGAGCTCACTGGAAAGGTTTCCTAATGACATTTGCAAATTGCCTTCTAGACGGTTTGTCTAATGCTGAGAACATCTGTAGCCCAGTGCAATTAGCTAAGTTGTTCATAAACTCCAAATCTTTCTGGTCTTTTTGCTTGGAGTTTATTATGCTCGAGGTTAAGCCAAGACAGTTGAAAAAGTTTACCGATGGAGCCAGGCACCACACCACTGAAACTATTCTGTGATATGTCAATTTCAGTTAACTTGGAGGCGTTTGTCAAAGAAGATGGTATATGACCATGAAAGAAGTTGACACCAAGTTGTAGCAATTGGAGGTTGGGTAAAGAATTGCCTATATTGGGTGGTACCTCTCCACTAAAATCATTGCTAACAATGCTAAATTTATGTAGATTGGAAAGATTCATGACAGGCTGCGGAAATTGACCTGACAACTTATTGAGGCCAACGTACAGGATTTGCAGTGCTGACAATGTTGTGAACTCAGTTGGGATGTTTCCCTGAATATTATTACCCATACAAGAAAGGATATTTAGTGTTGTGATATTGGCAAGAGAAGGGGAATGTTTCCAGTAAGGTTATTAATGGCAAGTGCCAACTTTTGAAGGCCAAAAGGCAAATCATCAGGAATGTGTCCGGCTAGCTGATTCACCTGCAAGATCAGGTCCTTGAGATTTGAACAATTTAATAGACTGGGTATTGTTCCTTGAAGCGTGTTATTACTCAAATTAAGGATCTGGAGGTGATGCAGATGACCTAGGGATGGAGGGATCTCACCCACGAATGAATTGGTTGATAGTATTAGGGCTTTTAGGAATGTCAGGTTTCCAAGTGAAGGAGATATTGGACCAACCAAACCTTGATTGATAAGACGAAGTGAAGTGACCCGAAGTGGATGCTTTACACTACACTGGACACCTTCCCAACTGCACAAGTGTGTGCTATCATTCCAAGATATCAACGCTTGTCGTGGATCACTGATGGTGTTGTTGAATTCCAAGAGTGATACCTTATCCGTGTAGTTTCCATTGAAGGAGCAGCCGACAACTTGTGTGCAGAACGCCATGAGGACCCGTCCCAATTGTAGGAAGCAGCAGCATGGCTATGTCTGATCACTTGGTCAAGTTTCGGTCTTGATTATATGCACATGTCAGAACAAAAAGCAATTTCAGATAATTTTTTGGCAAAAGTACCTGGAGTAGAGAAATTTATAACTTAAAGCTTTATTTCTGTGCACTATTAGAAACTCTGGTTACTAGTTATTTAAGCAAACAAACATTTTTGCATCAGCTGCGTTACATCTACATGTTATGGAGAAAATATGAAAGCCAGACAGATATGGGATGAACAAGGGCATAACAAGATGCTCTTACGACTCTGCAGCACTCAAAGAAGTCCAATGGAGGCTTGGCGCAAAGCTGCAAACCGATAGAAGGAAGCAAATGGCAAGGGGCAGGCGGCTGCGAGATAACAGAGTACCTTTCCTCAATTTATACTGGATGCCGACTCAACACATTCTGGGAGAATCAACGAGGTGCTATATGTAAGTTTCTTTCCTAAAAGCCTGGTTCAGCAACTTTAACAGTTTTCAAACCTAGCAGAATGATTATTTTTCGGGGCTACTAACAGTTCAGAGAATAGCCACCAATTATTTCAACGATACTCCTATCGTTTTCTTTGAAGAGAATCTCTCTCTCTCTCTCTCTCTCTCTTTTTAGTTTTTAATGTGCACACCACCATTTTACTTAGTTGATCTAAGTTTTTCCTAAGTCAAACTATGCAAAGTTTGATAAAATTTATATAGAAAATATTAATAGAAAAAATAGAAACCATCTAATTTTTTGGGTCGAGAGTGCTCTAATAAGATCACAGAGATTGGAAAGATTGGATGCCACATACTATATTTTGTCATGTGGCATATAATAATTGAAGTAGAAAAGAGAATTGTATTGTCATATGACCTGAACATGAAACATAACTCGTTGAAAACTAAACAGTGCAAGTGGCCTACAATTCATAATCACAAAACATGGATTTGTCCCTCTGTTGGAAATAGAGGATGCAGTTCTAAAAAAGTTTTACAGAGGTTCTATGCCTATTAAATTAGATAATCATTGCGGCGCCAATGGTGACTTCGGGAATCTCCAGATCTGCCGGGTGCTCGTTTCGGAGATGCTCATAGGGGTAGGGTTTGCGTGACGTGTATTCATAGGAGTGAGTGTGCGTGCGTGTTGTGGGTGTCTGCGTTGTACTGTGTAATTCTCAAAAAAAAAAAAAAAACTGTATTTTTAATGGGTAGTTTCTTCAAAGTAAAATCTTGACCAGCAATATGTCTTCTTTCTCCTTTATTTACCTATATCGTATTTCTTGTCTTGGTTCGTGTGTAGACATATTTTCTTTCATCATCTCTCCTCAATTAATTACATAGAAAGCAATCTGCTTTGTGGGTTGGGAGTTTGCATATGCCGCAAATCAGGAAACTAGGACCCTATGGAAAGAATGTATGGATGCACAATGCATTTTCTTTGACAGTGTTAAAAGCTACTGTCGCAGCTAGAAATGAATTCTAATTAGTTTAGAGCAATTTATAGTGAAAAAATACATTAACTTGTGTGACATAATAAATTAACATTATACGGTACATATCTCTTTCAAAATATATGAAGTTTAGATCAAACTAATTAGTTTATTGTTTGTTAAATACTAGCTACTCTAAACATCGTCTGTTCAAAAAAGAATGGGTTACTGCTAGCTATCAAGACAAAGTATATCTTTTGTAGTTTCATGATGGCACTCACAGTGCACTCTATGGTAGAGTCTAAAGCGTATTTATTACCTTCGTATTTATTGCATTTTGATGATGTGGCGCTGATGTGGCGGTGCATTTATGAGAAAAATCAAGACTCCAAGTCTTATTTAGACTCCAAGTCCACAATACCCGAGGTATTAAATGATATTAGACTCTACAATAGAGTCCCCAGATTGTGAATCTTCCCGATATAGCCACATATACAGAATATAGGGTGTACCGAAGAGGAGAGACGACGGCAAACTGAGATGGATTCATGGAACCTACTCAACACGGTTTAATTAAGTCTCAAATTACTCGTATTTTTTTTGAATTTATTTCAAAACTTAATTGCATTATGCTTTTAGTGATAAACAGCTTGCTCACTTCAATGGCGTTATTTTGCAGTGATATGTAACATATGCATCGATGGCACATGATGACTTTATTGTTGTAATGAATTTCAAGAGAGAAGAGACGACTGTGGACCCGTCGTGAACGGGATTTCGGGGGAAAACGAGGAGAGAGGACGACGGAACAGGCACGGCAGATTGGAGCTCACGTGGTGAGTTCAGTCAGTCGCACTGTGTGGTAGTGCGGATCGAGTACCAGGTCCAGACCACCATCGGACGCACAAGCTTGGAGAATTTCAACCAGTCAAAGAAGGCATTCGTGCTGCCTATGGCGACACCAATAATTTCCCACAAGACACGGCACAGAATGACAGAACTTTCGAAGTCATTTCTTAGGATATAAAGCTAACTTGACTTCTGGCTTTCCGCATGAACGCTATCATGTTTATGGTGCATGATAAGATAGCGAAAGGGCAAGACAAGACATGTGTCGTGGTTCAATACCACGGACACGCTAAAATCGTACGGCTCGTGTGGGACTCCGATGGCCTAGCTCTAAATGACACAAGATGTATACTGGTTCAGGCCAACGTGACCCTACATCCAGTTGAGATCACTATGTATTTGAGCTCGTGTGCCCGTAATAGGGGAATACAAGCAGATCGAGAGAGGGAGGCGACTCCCAAGTCTCTGCGTGTGGTGTGTGTGATTGAGGTGAGTGCGATATCGTGGAGCTCTGTGTGCGAGTTGAGCTCCTTCTTCCCCTCTTCCCAATGACCTTCGAGTCCTTTTATAGTCGCAAGGACGTACATGGTGCCATGGGATGGGAGATTCCCGCCAAGGAACCCGGCCTAACCACTCCAACTCCTACTGCCCCGCCGCCTCCTCCTAAACCCTAGCCAACGAATCACCACGCACCGCGCCACCCAAAACGAATCCCAACTCGGGAGAAAGGCGGGTTGAGTTCAGTACCTTGGTCGCACGTAGAGGAGAGGCGGCTACCGTCGGAGGAGCGGTTGCTCAGGGAAGCCGCGCCCACAAGGTCGTCTTCGAAGTGGCCGTGGCGCCGACGCCCGTGTCAATCTGGTTCGAGATCGGAGGAATTGGGGGTTTTTTGAAGAAACTAGAGGGCATAAAGCCCCTACAGAATTTATTAATCAAATAAAGGAAACTAGTGGCAAACAAGGGTTCAAGAAACAAAGAAAAGAAAAAAAAAGAAAATGTAAAAAGAAAGACAAATTACAACAGATTCGGATCCATAAATTAAACTGAGGAGCAAACTTTGTCTTAACCCTCGTGGTCAATAACTGAAGTTCTTTTGCTAAAGATAGCCTTTGCTCGGGTTGTACCGGGCAGGGATGTCCTTGAAGATTAGGTCGTATCTTGATGTCCAAATAGCCCAAGACATCAGAATAATCAGGACCATAAAGAATTTTTGGTTTGATTGTGATCTGATTATATCAATGGCTTGAATAATATCTGATTACCCTTGAATGTTGATGCCAATGGCACAAAGGCCGATAGTTCCTTCGTTGAACAGTTACACAAGACATAATTGTAGGATGGAAGCTGCATTGTTTTCCTTCTCAGCACATTTCTGGTGCTAAGCCTGTCTTTGAGCAGAAGCCAGAAGAAGACTTTGTGTTTGGACTGACAACAGTTCTTCCACAACCATTTAAAGACCAAAGGCACCTGATTGTGACCCATAAGGAGTTTGTAAGCCTTGGCCGCTGAGAAGGCCCCGTTGTTGAATGACCAGAAATCATTGTCTTGTGATAAAACTGTGTTATTTCTAATCAGTTCTAGAGCAAGGAATTGTTGATGAGCTTCTTTAGATAAAGGGAGACTGAAGTAATCCAGGGGTTGGGCTCTCTGAGCCCAGAGACTAACTATCAAGGTTTTGTTCAAAGAGAAGGAATAGAGCTCAGGGAACTCCAGCATTGGCAGTTGTTGCCTCCATTTATCTCCCCAAAAAAAGCATGACGAACCACTTTGAATTTGGACAGTGGTAAACTCTTTGTAATGATTCAAGAATCCTCGGATGTCCCTCCACCAAAAAGACCCTTTTTTTGACATGGTTTGGCAACTTTCCATTTGGGTAATGCTTCTCCTAGACTAGATTTACCCCAGGGGATATCTTTTTATTGAAAAACTTGTCAAGATTCTTGAGAAGGAGAGCATCATTGTGTTTTTTAAGATCTATCACCCCAAGGCCTCCTTCATTTTTGTCAGCACATACAAGCTCCCAAGCAGCTTTGGGTGGTTTCTTTGAATTTATATCTGATCCTCTCCAAAGACAGTGCTTTCTTGGCTTGTCAATTTGCTTGACGACTCCTTTAGGCAGGGAAAGTGCACACATATGAAATGTGGGTAGGGTTGTCGGAACTGCATTGGTTAATTCCAGTTTGCTAGCTTGAGAGAGAAGAGAGGATGTACTGAGCAGTCATCTTTCACACTTGTTTATCAGAGGTAAATATTCAGTCACTGTTGGCCTTGTGATGCCCAGGGGTAGACCGAGATAAGTAAAGAGCAGCGAACCCACTACACATCCAAAAGTATTAGCCAGGCGTCTTGTTCTTTGGGGAGAGATATTTATGGGGACCATGCAGGATTTGTTGTAATTTACCTGAAGGCCAGTGGAATCAGAGAAAGACTGAAGGAGACCCTTAAGGAGGAATACCTGGTTAGCCTCCCCTTCCATGATGATCAGAGTGTCATCTGCATACTGAATAATGGGGAAGTCAGAGGAAGAGCTCATTGGAATTGGCAGTTTTAGAAGACCAGTGTCCTTGGCTTTGTTGATAATAGATTGTAGCAAGTCAACAACCAGCACAAACAAGAGAGGGGAGAGGGGATCACCTTGTTTGACCCCTCTCTTACAATGAATACTCTTGCTAGGGTTGCCATTGAGAAGGACTTTGGATGTTCCGCAGGAGGGGATGTCGAGATCCATTTAACCCAAATGGGACCAAACCCTCTAGCCCGGAGAAGATCAATAATAGCCTTGTGCTCAATCTTGTCAAAGGCTTTCTCATAGTCCAAATTCAAAATAGTGATATCTTTTTTTTGAGGTGTGATAAAGGTGTAAGTATTCAAATGCCCAGGCCAAACAATCTGAATTGTTCTACTTTTGATGAAGCCATATTGATTTTTTGTGGATCGTGGGTATGATGACTAGTTGCAACTGCTTGCCGCCAGCTTGGTAATAATTTTCATTGAACTATTATGCAAAGTGAAATTGGTCCAAGTCGAGATGGTAGTTGAGTCTGCACTTTGGGGATCGTGGGGTGATAAAAGAAGAGTTGATTCTTTGAAGGCAAGTGTTTGAGTTCCTCGAAAGTCCCTCGCAGAGGTTGAAGAAATTAAATCTCGCTTTGATATGCCTCCAACATTTTTTGATAAATTCATTATTAAATCCATCTGGCCCTAGAGACTTGTTATTTGGCAGTGCTTTTAACCACCTTAGTGATTTCCTCCTCGAAAAAAACTTCCTCCAAGTGTTGGAGATTATCATGATGTTGAATGAGGTCGGGCGCATCAAAGACTATATACCGTTGTTAGAGGTCTGACCAATTCTATCCTTGAAGGATTCCCAGATTAGTTGCTCTTTGTCCTTGTGAGCTGAAAAGATATTTCCATTCTAATCCATCAGGGTGGCAATGGAGTTGTTTCTGTGCTTAATAGTAGCATTGGCATGGAAGAAATGAGTACGAGCATCACCTAGGGTTGCCCATTTAATTGCTCCTCTTTGCTTCCAATAGATTCTCTGCTGTTCAAGAAGTGCGAGAACTTTGTCTTTGAGAATGACTCTGAAATTCCATTCTTCTAGACTGAGGTCTCTGTACTCTTTCAAAGCGTCCAGGAAAAGGATAGTGGTTGAAATATTAGCAATGGAGGTCTTCAGGTTGGATAAGCTGGCACTCCATAATTTCAGGGCTGCTCTCAGATTTTTGAACTTATTGGTCAGAATCTTAGCATCAGAGATAAATGTTGAGAGGCTTGCCAATTACTCAGAAAATTTTGCTGGAAATCTTCCCTCATTAGCCAAAAGTTCTCAAACCTGAAGATATGGGCCCTTGGGGCAGCTATTGAGATTGAGATGAGCATAGGGGTATGATCTGAAACTTCCATTGAGACAACATTGCAAGTTGTTTCGGATATTAGAGGGTCCATTTATTATTAGTGAAAACCCAGTCAAGTTTTTCTAGTAGAGGATTTTCTTGCATATTTGACCAAGTGAGTCTTTTTACACCGTAATTGTATTTCGCATGTGCCCAATGAACTAAACATGAACATGATGTTAATGTCTACCCCTTCTTTATTTCTCGCTCTCTTCAGATCTATACATGTTAAAATCTCCCATAAAGATCCACTCCTCACCATCGTGGATGTCAATATTTTTAAGCCACCAACAAAGGCTGGTCTCGTCCCTCATGTCTCAGGGGACCATAGATATTGACCAGGGTCCATGGAGAGCCATCATTTTTTGATATAAAGTCAACCGCAAGAGAAAAAAACCCATGGCTTCCCTAGTGACCCCATCAACATGTGCCCCTTCTAGGCAACCAGGATCCCCTAGAAGCACCAACCTGGGGAACAAATAGATAATCGTTAAAGCAAGAGGGAAGGATTTTCCTTAAGAAAACCTAGTCAAAAGAATCCTTTTTGGTTTCCTAGAAGCAAACCACATCACAATTTGTTTGAGCAACCTTATTCTTGACAACATCCCATTTTCTCACAAAGATTCGCACCCCTCATATTCCAACACAAAGACATTCCATTTTCTCGTTGGTGTTGTGATTCATTAAAGAAACTAAATAAGAAAGTTATTTGCAACATCATCCGAGCAACCACAAAGTTGTCTAGTACATAACAAGTCCGACCACTTCCAGTCGATGAGTTTTGAGCGTGCCACTAGCCCCGACATAAATTCTATCAGAATCCTAGTACGATTCTAGCCGATTACCATTAGCAACAAAAGAAGCACCCCCCGCAGTACACCCATCATTCTTCTGCAGCTCACCAACCACGCATATGTGTTTTTTGCAACTTATTACAGGATCTAACTGACTGACATTACTAGCAAAAGAAGCACCACTCGGTGCACTCCCCTTTCTGTCTTCTGCATTTCTTGTATCATTTTGGCACTAGTTGGAGGGAGCTTCCCCAGGGGCCTAAGGCCCTCCCCGACAGCAGCAGCAGCAAGCTAACTCGAGGCAAAGCTTGAGAAACAATCCCGCTCGCAAATGGGTGGCCTCTAGCTCTTTTGGGCTGCAAAAGGTCATCACTGATTTAAGATTCATCAAGTTTGCAGAAATCAACAACAATCTTTTTAATCATTTTCTTTTTTTCAGAGTTGGTGGTTTAGCATTACAGCCAAGACAATTCTTATCCATGCAAGAGCTATGTTTAAAGCCATTACTAATCTGCTTTATTCTTGGGCTCCTCCTTACCTCAATTTCAACCACAACAGGGAGCCTCTTCAGGCCTCTTTTCTTGGGTGGTAGCTGCCTGTTGGTCCCCTGACCAGGGTCTCCAATCTCTACCAAATAGGAGAAATTAAAGTCTGGAGACTGAGAGGGAATAGAGATAACAAATCCCCCTACTATTATTGCCCAAACATGAAACTATCCTGTGTGTCAAAAGTCTGTCTTGCCCACTGTTGACACCTGTTATAGCATAATATTACTAGTCAACTAAACATGGATAAGGGCTTAAAATGAATATCAACATAGACTAGGGGTTTTACTAACATAATTCCACAAGCTTTGGTGATTTATATCTTTTCCGGGACTTAACAGATAAATGCAGAGAAGAATGGAGAAAGTTCTAGAATATATCTCACATACGATGACAAGACTTAACCGTGAAGTAACTCGACCCGAAAAAGTGGACTAAAACATTCTAGAAGGTACCAGAGGACACCAGAAGAAATGGGAAGCCGAGGTGGCATGCCACCCCGGCGCCGCCGCTGCCAACTAGGCCGGCCACAGATGGGGCCACATGTCACCTCACATTTGAAGGTCGGTTTGTAACCGACTTTGAGGTTGTATCTACACCGTTGCCAAGGTCGGTTTGATCCAATGGTCATCGTTCATCGCCAAGGCCTATATAAGAAGACCCCCTGACCCAAGGGCAAAACCCTAATTCATTCTATCTCATTCTACTTCATTATCTCTCAGTTGTAGAGGTGTCCCAATGTAAGGATAACCTCTCTCTGGGATTAGTGAATTAGAAGTAGATTAGAAGAAGATTAGTCATGTAATTAGAGATAGATTAGCCATGTAATTAGAACTAGATTAGATCTAACTTAGATCTAATCAGGAGTAAAAGGAGAGAGGAGCTATGCTCCTGTTTTGGAGATGTCTTCAGAGTATGGTATGTCTTTGTATCTTCTCTACAAGACTTATGATTCACATATTTATCTTCTTTATTTAATTCCATGTCTTTCATATATGGTTAAGTATAGTTGTTATGCTATTGCATGGGATCTCCGCTCGTATTGAGGACTCTAGTTATTCGCGGTAGCTAGAGTAGTAATCGATAGTGTAGACTTGGTGTCTAGGCTATAGGTTACCTGAGGTTGCGCCCAAACCTACGGATAGTTATGGTAGCCCCAGGGGTGACAGCCCTGTCAGGCCTTTGTAGTCCACCACATATGGGTTGGTGTTTCGTAGAGCTTTAGGCAGCCTTCTCCCAACTACCTTCTTCCTATTCTTTCTCGAGAGTTAGAAAGGAACTGTTGCTCCAAAGTGCATTAGTATAATTGCTATCATAGAACCTAAGTAATAGAGAAGTACCCAGGAACCTCAAACTCTCCCTTTGACCTCTTGATTAGTTTAGTTATTCTTTGATATCTTAGGTAGGTTATTATTTTATGTTTTGATATTAACTTATCCTTTATTAATTACCCCTCACTATAGTCTAGTGGTTTGCTAAGTTAGTGGATACATGATTGTGACTTATTAGAATTCTTTTAGCCAAAGCTTCCCCTGTGGATACGATACTCTATAATACTCATCCTAGGGAAAAGCTACAATGGTAGGTGTTCTGTGCGCTGCGTAATCCTTTATATTCTTTTAGCACTTAACAAATGCCAACACCCACCCAAAGTGCTCACTTTTCAAGAGTTGAACAGAAAGAAATTAATCCAGCAAAGGGGGATAGTAATTTGTAGACTTGTAGGATTACTTGAGGGGAAGTAGGTGTGCAAGAGTTCGTTGCTTCCTTGTTAAGGGCCTGAGACCAAGCTGACTCTAACTCCTCTTGCTCAGCTAAGTTGAGATCCAGCTTATGTTTTTTTCCTGAGCAAGATCAGTCTTCCGAAGTTGTCGGCAATCATAGCACTGTAGAGGTCACCTTCCTCTTGAAAGGGAGAGACCTCCTGTACTGACAAGGGCCCCTGCTGGGCCTGATTCTCTTGCTGGGCCTGGTCTTCATTGCCATTTCTAGAGCTAGACTGTGGTTGCTGAGAAGTTTCTTGCCGTGGTCAAGTTTAAAAATTCAAATGGTTGGAGACCTTGGGCATTATCCCGATTTGCTTGCTCATTGATTGCAGTATTTTCAGGTGCCGGGGCTGCTCATCCCGAGTCTTCCCCGTGAATCATTTATATCGCCAGAGCGCAAAAGCCGGTTAGAGGGAATCTCATCTACCAGGAAATTGACGGGGGAGCCATGTTGGAGGTTCTGGGCTTCAATGACCTGTGCAGCTTCAACCTGAATAGGGTTCACTTGGTCTAGTTCTTGGGGAATCTGAATGTTCTGCTCATTCTGAAGCTGCTCTAGAAGGTTATTGGGTTTTGCTTCATGTTGATTCATCACAAAATCCTCATTCTCAAGCTGGAGCAAGTACTGGATTTGCTCACCATGTCCAGCCCCATCCACTTCCAGGGGATTAATGATCATTGGGTCTAAGTCCAGGTTCTGGGGACGTTGGTTGAGATCCAATGCATTCTGTACCTGATCAACTGGCTGCTCATTCAGGTCAAGCCCCTGCTACAAGTTCTGGCCCTCATCCTGATTCTGCTGCTGCTGCTCTTGATTTTCAGCTGGCCATGGTTCCCATTCATCCTCCCCATTGGCAGCTCCACTGCCTTGCACTTGATTCACTGGTTGTCCAAGCCCAAAGAAATCAAAGGGCAGGGAATCTTCAATCTGCATGTTCTGAGGGAGGGGATCCTCCGGTGGAGGCAGTTGTCCTGGCTCCTTGAAGGCAAGAACTTCACATTGAACAGTCCAAGACTCTCCACTAACTGTATCTGGTCCTTTGTAGGGTCGAGATGGGGACTAGAGGGGGGTGAATAGTCCTTTCTAAAACTAATTGCGATGGCTAGCCGAATACAAAGCGGAATTAAAACTATTTGCTTAGCCAAGACTTCACCCCTCTAGCTATAACTCTAAATCACCTCACAAAAGATCCCACACAAAGCAAATGAGGTGATAAGCCTAGCTTGAGCTCCTAACCGTTTCTATTGCAAGGTCACACAAACCTATGCACTAGTACTTCAAACAAGGGTGAGCTCCTACACAATTCTAATGAGCAAAAGCACAAAGCCAACCTAAGCTCACTAGATGCACAATGGACAAGGCGACACACGCCTAACCCAAAGGCTCAAATTACTTAGCTACACAAACTAAGCAAGGCAACCAAACAAGCTACACAAGCTAGTAATTGCAAGAGCTACTCCACAAGCACAAGCACAAGGTATATATGAATGTAAGTACAAAGCTTGTGATTTGGAGAATGCAAACCACCGAGAAGAGTAGACAAGTTGACACCGGTGATTTTTTACCAAGGTATCGGGAAGCTTGCCAACTTTCCCCTACTCCTCGTTGTGTCGACCAACACCTTGGGTGGTTCCTTTGGTGTTTCACCTAGATGGTTCTTCGGTGTGATTCTCCGATCACTTGCCCCTCAAGGCACGCCCCGCAAGGCACCGCAAGACACCACTCTCAAGTGAGCCTCTCAAGGCACCGCAAGACACCACACACACAAGGGAGGTACTCACCGACACGCTCTAGTAGTGTCGCTCTTCGCGATCCCCCGCGAGGTGAGCACGAACCTCTCACAAATCCTCCTTCGAGCACCGCACAAGCTTCCTTTTGCGTGCTTCACGAAGTCTCTTGCCACCAAGCCGCCTAGGAGGTGGCAACCTCCAAGAGAAACAAGCACACCGGCTTGCAACACGATCACCTAGTGCCACAAATGCGATCTCTCAACGCGAATGCACTAGAATCACTCCTCACTTTGATTTGATGAACACTATCAATCACAAGTGAGTGGGAGGGCTCTCAAGCACCACAACAAAAGCCACCAAGGCCCAAGTGTGCTCAAGAACCCGGCCATGGCCGGCCACCCCATCTATTTATAGCCACAAGCCAAAATAGAGCCGTTGGGGAGGAACATGCAATTCCTGCGGGCCGACAGACGCCACCGACCAGACTCATGCATGAGTCCGGTCGATGAGTCCGTCATAACCGACAAACCCAACCTACCCAAAAATAGAATCCTCGCATGCGTCCGGTCAGCAAACATGCGTCCGTCACGAAGTCCGGTGCATGCGTCCGGTTACTCCCCGAGAACGACCACGAAAAACATGCTCTCTTTTCTTTGACCGAACCACACACCGGTGCGTCCGGCCGATCTCAGCATGCTTCCGGTCGCGGGTCCGGCCACCGTCCGGCCGGACCACCGCCGGTAAAACGGCGATATCTCCTTCATCCAACTCCGTTTTCGGCGATCTTGGACTATATGGAAAGCTTACTCAGAGGGCTACACAACCCACATGGTTACTTGATCCAACTCACAATGGATCAAAGGAGTATTCCACTCCAAGAGCAGTCATAGTGTCCGAGAAACACCGAAACAACTACTCCTTTGCAAAGGTGCCAAAACCACCAAGTGTACAACTCCATGTGTAAGTGTGTTAGCATTTTCACAAATATTTTCAAAGGATTTTCTCTTGCTCTTACCACTCCACTTGATCCTAACACATCACAAAGTTAGATCGCTCAAGTGGCACTAGATGACCGATATGCAAACAAGTTTGCCCCTCTTGATAGTACGACCATCTATCCTAAATCCGATCATAAACTTCTCTAAGCACCAATGACCGCTGCGAAATGAAATGCCCTATAGGTTATACCTTTGCCTTATGTATTTCCATTCCGCTCCATCTCCAAGTGCCAATGCAACACATGCACCAAAAATCGATCACCGAATGATATGATCCACTTCATATCATCACGCGACACTATTGGTCCATTGATCTTGACCTCACTTGCTCTTCACCGCTAAGTCGGTCCGTCGGGTGCCAAGTCTTGCCCAAGCTTCACCGCCTCGCGGTCCATCGCTTCACCGCCTCGACTTGCCCTTCACACTTGCAACCAGTCCATCAAGCCAAGCCTTGTCTTGATCTTCACCACCTCGGTCACATGACTCCATGTCATGTCTCATATACAATAAGCTCCTCCATTGCATCATCACATGTGAACTAATCTCCTGTGTATTATCTCAATCACACATTATTAGTTCACCTAATGTTGACACTCAATTACCAAAAACCACAAGGGACCTTTCAATCTCCCCCCTTTTTGGTAATTGATGGCAACACTACAAAGATATGGAATTGAAGATTTAAATTCAAGCTAGCATTTTATACAAGTATAAATTGCTAATTTGGTTTGGATTTTATGTCACTTATCCAACATTTAAGTACTATGTCAAGATTTGGATAAGCACCATAAAACCCGACTTGGTAGTGGTAACTCCCCTATATGTGTGCCCAATTGATTTGAATTCAAGGTTTGCACACATACATAGATATGAAACTTTTGGGAGGGTTAACACTACAAAGTGATGCTAAGGTTTGTAGGATAAACCTTTGAAGCGTGATACCAATCGGAGTTGAACATTTGAAGTTCATCCTTAGCATCATCCATGTAACTAGACATACATCAAAGCTCAAGATACCATGTAAGATCAACATTATATGTAATGGCACTTGATTCATGTGAAAACATATATATGTCTAGCTACAACCTATGCATGCTAGTTACCATATCATCAATCAAGTTCTATAACTAGCATATACCACACAAGCATTGCATATAAAATTTAAAAAAACTTATGCAAATGCAAGCAAGCACATGAATATGCACATATCAAATGCAATCAATCAAGTTCATGAGCTTGCTCCCCCAACTTGTGTGCTTCTCTTTTGTCCAAGAATTTTGATCCTCCTCTAATCTTCAATCTTGCTCCCTCATGGTCCATGTCCATGTTCCATTCTCTCTCATATTCATATCTTTGTCCAATCTCTCCCCCTTTGTCATCAATTTCCATAAAGGGTACGCCTCTTTTGATACAAAGGGTGTGACTAGGATAGATGATTGATTCTTGAATCTTCATTTTTTTTTTATGGACACCACCATATGTTGAATGACACCACTTGTAACTCTCACATGTGGAAGCATGAAAACCACCTTGAAATGCCACATGTAGATTACTTGTAGGATCTTTGACCTTGATAACTTGAGGTGGGGCACCTCCCCTATGTCAAAGCATATGTCAATCCATTTGAATTCTTGAGGGTAGCTTTCTTGAGTTGAATTGATCACTTAAAGTTGAGGATCACTTGTGGAACCACCGATTCTTGCAACTTGCAATGTGGATGCCACTTGAAAATATTTGTCAATTGTAATCAATTCTTGAACTCGATTGTTTCCATGAGCCTCTTCTTGTTGACTTGAACTAAAATGATTTGCCATAGCTTCCAAGTCCGGTTTGATCCAATGACAAGCTTCTTCACACCTCATAAAGTATAAGGGTTATCTTGCCAATGTTGTACTTGTCACTTGTGAGCAATCCAAAATAGATCAAGTACTTGGGATCACTAGCTCATGAACAAACTCATGTACAAACCACTAGATCATATAATCATTCAAGCAATAGTGGTAGCAATGAATTTAAAAACTTTTATTTATCATGCATGACCTTAATAAGCATGTACTATATGCACTAACCGCATACTAGTAAGGGATGAAATGATCATGCACATTACAATGATACCTTTGCTATCTTGGAGTAGAGGATAGTCAATATGATTCCAATTTAGCTCCTCAATAGCAATGTGAAGTCCACTTCTATAGTTTGGTGAAGACCAAATATGGCAATATGATTTCCTTGCTTCACCCATATGAAATGAGAACCACTTATGATCAAGTGCACTATCTTCATGTTGTGGTTGGCTTGTTCTCCTTTTGAACTTTTTGCTTGCATGAGAGAATCAACAAAGAATATCTCTTGAATTTTGCATAAATTTCTCTCTTTTTGGGTGTTGCTTGCTTTCTTTTGATCAATCCTTTTGATTTCTTCAACTAAGCATCTTGAATATCCCTAGATCATCACCTCCATGTTGGTCCTCCAAGTATCTTCACTTGTCAATCCCACTCATGGGCGCACGCACCTCTCTAGGGAGAAGTGATCTCACCAAGAACTATTCTTGACACTCACTTTAATTGAATTTGATTGATTGATCCAAGTGATGGACTTGATATGATGAGTAAACTTGAGATCTTCTCTAAGTCCTTTTCTTTCTTCTTGAAGAGATATGATGATCATTTGAACTCAACCTTGTCTCTCCATCTTGAGCTTGGTCTTGATCTCCAACGTGAGTACCAAAGGTGTACAAAGTACACTCCCCAAATCAATGGTCCTTGTACTCATAGCTTGTCATGCTTCTAACTCAATTCAAAACCAAACTTAGGTGCCTCAAACACTTATAATCATGATTCCAACTTGAGGACCTTTCAATCAAAGTGACTCTTGATCAATCCAATGTTTGTCACTTTTCTGGCAGATTTTGTACATCTCAAAGAATAGTCCATAACTCTCAATGTACATGTTGAAATGTCACGAAATTTGGTGGAGATATGCAACACTAAGTCATCTAGCAGCCATAAAAATTTGAGCTTCAAAGTCCTTATGGATTGCTACCAGATTTCACACCTTTCCACACTACTACATGCTGAAAACTGCTACAATATAGCTGCCAAGTTTCACTCCATAACCGAAGTATCCCTTGTTCTATCATCATGAAAA
Organism: Hyparrhenia diplandra; assembly: GCA_015847255.1. Classification (NCBI taxonomy): domain Eukaryota; kingdom Viridiplantae; phylum Streptophyta; class Magnoliopsida; order Poales; family Poaceae; genus Hyparrhenia; species Hyparrhenia diplandra. The sequence continues at coordinate 45,497 of JADLZK010009667.1, read as the reverse complement.
TTTTACAGCCTCTTGTACCATAAGTGTTGAGCATGTATATCAAATTTCAAGACATTCCAATAAGATTTGATCATTCAAACATGACTAAGATCACAGCTCACTCAGATTTTGCAATAGTGGACAGATTTGAGCAATTGAGCTATGCTTCACCAATTTGAATCAAACTTGATGCTAACTTGTTTGAATACCATCATAAGACATATTTCCATTGAAATCACATACTAAATGTCATCTCATGATCATATCCAATCAAACCAACTCAAATTTGACTACTAAGCATTTAATCCATTCAAGCATCTCATAGCAAGCAACATATGCATATAGATCTAATTCAATCATCTCATATGCATCCAAATATGTGTGATCAACTAGAATATACCTTTGTAGATCATGATCATCAACTAGCAAGCTTCAACTTGAATTATTTGCAACCCATCAAATAATTTCAATGAATCACCACAACTTGAACTATAGCACTTGTATGTTGTAGCACTTGGACTTCACTTGTCATGACTTGGCATTGGGATGAGATAGCAATAAGCTTCAATACTTGACTCAATGAAATGATGAACCATATGAATTCAATTGAATCAAGCCTCCAATGCCATGGTACCTACAAACAATCATCCACTTTTTGATGGTACCCAAACTTGTTTGGGTCCTCTCAAGTTAGGTGCAACATACTTAGGCAAAGCCTTAGTATGAGTAGCGGATGTTTTGCAATAGCAACCAATGAGGTACCATTGTCATCCTTTCTAAGCACATTATTATCATCAATTGAAATAGGCTTAGAATTATCACCTAGGGGACATGAATGAGCCATGTGTCCCCTTTCCCGGCATGAGTAGCATCTTCTTTTGTTGAGCCCATTCTTCCTTGCTCATTCGATGCTTCTTCTTGCCTTGCCTCTCATGAGTTGCTTGAGCCTTCTTCTCAAGCTTGCTAGGACACTCCGAGGCAAAGTGTCCCATGTCTCCACATTCAAAGCACTTGATGTGAACAAACTTTATTTTCTTAGCTTGAATCTTGCTCATCATCTTGGCATCTTGGATATGAGTTGGATGCCTTGCATAAACTCTTCCACCCCTTCTTGTTTTCTTCTTCATCTTCAAGTCATCAACTTTATCATGGTTGATCTTGACTTGATCTTGGGGTTTCGGTTGAAGCTCTTCTTGTTGCTTCAACTTGAGCTTTTCTTCATTTGTGCAAGCCTTTGCAAGATGTCCCATTTCATGGCATCGGTAGCACATGACATGAGATAGCTTTTCTATCTTCTTAGCTTCTTTACTTTTCTTCTTTCTTTCATCCTTGGTCAATCCACCCTTGAATCCAAGTCCATGCCTCTTGCCATAGCTTCTTTGAGTCTTCAATATTTGCTCAAAGGTTACTTGTGAATTGTAGCACCTTTGTAGCTTGGCAAGCAAGTTCTTCAATTCTCTTTTGAGCTTATTGTTCTCCTTCAAAAGGTTAGTCTCACGAGACATGGAAGTAGAACAATCATTTAAAGAAGAAGAACATGTCATATCCAATGAATTATCACAAGAGGTGGATACATGCTTCTTGCCTACATCACAAGGGTTAGCACAAATATGTGATTGATCAATTGACCCAAGTGATGAGCTCTCACTAGTTTTAGATTTTTCATTTGAAAACTTCTTAGTGAGAAAAGCATGGTCTTGTACTAAGTTATCATGAGTAACACTAAGTCCCTCATGAGCCAATTTTAGCACATCATGTGAACAAGTAGTAACATAAAGTAGATGCTCTTATTGTTCACATGTTTTCTTTTAGAAAAGAGATTTCATTTTCCAAGTTCAATGTTTTTGCTTTCTCATTTTCTAAAGACATGGTCATGCTAGCAAGTCTACTAACAAGCTCATCATAAGAATCAACATGATCAATCACATTGTCATTTGATACCTTTGTGTCACTTAGTAACATGAGACAATGTGTCGAAGTAGTAGATGGGCTTGTGGTAGCATCATCAACCGAGCATGAACCATCATCATTGCTATCAAGTGTGCTTGAGGTAGAATTATCACTTGCAACACTTGATGCACCATCATCATCCTTGTCAAGTGAACTTGAGGTAGGTCTTTCATCCTTTTCACTTGACCATGAGGAGGAGCAACCTTGCTCAACATCCTCATGCGTCACCTTCATTGGTGCCTTGACCTCAAATTCGCCATCATCCCATGTGGAGGCATCACCGGTTGGTGCTCTTGATGGATTCCCACAACTTATGTGCGGAACCTTTGAGATTCACCTTGCTAAGCATATCACAACTCAAAGCATTGGTTAGATAACAAAATGCATCACAATCATGTTCCATTATTTCCCTTTCAAACTTAGCAAGATTTTTGGGATCAACAACAAGTTCAAGACGCTTTGTGACAACCCACCAAGCTATAGGTCCCATGGCACGCAAGTCATCAAGAATATGGTGTTTCCACCGTGCAAAGTGTGTGCCATCAAAAATATGTGTGTCACTCAAACAAGCATCATCAAACCCTCTAGTTTCCATCCTCTCGGGTCGGTTAAGACCACTAAATGAGAGACCACGGCTCCGATACCACGTGTAGGGTCGAGATGGGGACTAGAGGGGGGTGAATAGTCCTTTCTAAAACTAATTGCGATGGCTAGCCGAATACAAAGCGGAATTAAAACTATTCGCTTAGCCAAGACTTCACCCCTCTAGCTATAACTCTAAATCACCTCACAAAAGATCCTACACAAAGCAAATGAGGTGATAAGCCTAGCTTGAGCTCCTAACTGTTTCTATTGCAAGGTCACATAAACCTATGCACTAGTACTTCAAACAAGGGTGAGCTCCGACACAATTCTAATGAGCAAAAGCACAAAGCCAACCTAAGCTCACTAGATGCACAATGGACAAGGCGACACACGCCTAATCCAAAGGCTCAAATTACTTAGCTACACAAACTAAGTAAGGCAACTAAACAAGCTACACAAGCTAGTAATTGCAAGAGCTACTCCACAAGCACAAGCACAAGGTATATATGAATGTAAGTACAAAGCTTATGATTTGGAGAATGCAAACCACCGAAGAAGAGTAGACAAGTTGACACCGGTGATTTTTACCGAGGTATCGGAAGCTTGCCAACTTCCCCTACTCCTCGTTGTGTCGACCAACACCTTGGGTGGTTCCTTTGGTGTTTCACCTAGATGGTTCTTCGGTGTGATTCTCCGATCACTTGCCCCTCAAGGCACGCCCCGCAAGGCACCGCAAGACACCACCCTCAAGTGAGCCTCTCAAGGCACCGCAAGACACCACACACACACAGGGAGGTACTCACCGACACGCTCTAGTAGTGTCGCCTGCAGCATCCCCCCCGAGGTGAGCACGAACCTCTCACAAATCCTCCTTCGGAGCACCGCACAAGCTTCCTTGCGTGCTTCACGAAGTCTCTTGCCACCAAGCCGCCTAGGAGGTGGCAACCTCCAAGAGAAACAAGCACACCGGCTTGCAACACAATCACCTAGTGCCACAAATACGATCTCTCAACGCTAATGCACTAGAATCACTCCTCACTTTGATTTGGATGAACACTATCAATCACAAGTGAGTGGGAGGGCTCTCAAGCACCACAACACAAGCCACCAAGGCCCAAGTGTGCTCAAAGAACCCGCCATGGCCGGCCACCCTAGCAATTTATAGCCACAAGCCAAAATAGAGCCGTTGGGGAGGAACATGCAATTCAAGGGGCGGCCGGACGCCTTGCGACCGGACTCATGCATGAGTCCGTCGATGAGTCCTGTCGAAACCGACAAACCCAACCTTGCCCAAAAATAGAATCCTCGGCATGCGTCCGGCCGAGCAAACATGCGTCCGTCACCGAAGTCCGTGCATGCGTCCCCTACTCCCGAGAACGACCACGAAAAACATGCTCTGTTTCTTTGGACCAGGAACCACACCGGTGCGTCCCGGCCGATCCCGCATGTGTTGAAACCTGTTATAGCATAAAATTACAAGTTAAAAAACATGAATTAAGGGCTCAAGTCAAAGACCAAACATAAGTCTAGGGTCTAACTAATATAATTTCATGAGTTTTGGTATTCTCGTGACTTTCCGGGGACTTAATAGATAGTTGCAGAATAATGGAGAAAGTTCCTAATATACAAGGCATATGAAGACAAGACTTAACCGCGTGAAGCAACTCAACCCGAAAAGTGAACTAAAACATTCTAGAAGATACCAGAGGACACCAGAAAAGACGGAAGCCGAGGTGGCATGCCACCCCCAAGGCGCCAATGCCAACTAGGCCGCCGCCAGTGGGCCACCCCCTGTCACCTCCCTTTCTAGGTCGGTTTACTACCGACATTGAGGTTGTTTCTACACCGCTGTTGAAGGTTGGTTTGATCCAAGGGTTGACGCTCATCGCCAAGTACTATATAAGAAGACCAAATGACCCCGAGAGGCTGATATCAATTTCATTATCATACTCATTCATCAACTCATACCCATCTAGTCCAAACAAGTTTAGACCTAAGCCCTAGTTCATACTAGAAGTAATTAGCTACATAGCTAGTTCTAGTTGAAGATCAAGTTCATCTTGAGTTCCCGATAGTCAAGAAGTAGCAAGGATCATCGTTCTTGAGACTTCTCTCTTGTATTCGATCTGTAAGTACTCTTATATTTAGAATACAATTGTTATGGCTTTGATCTTTATAATTATTATATTCTTATTGATATGTGTTTATGCTTGCTATGATTATATGTTTAGTTTAGTAAGATTGCTTTATATTTTATGCATGGAATTGTATAGCATCCATATAGATGATCACTATGTGGGTGATAAGCAATGTGTAAACGTGGTGTTTATACAACGCTTATCTCAGAATTGCACCCTACATTCTCGGGCGTGTGGTAGATCGCGGGAGTGACAGCCCTGTTGAGTCCTTTGGAATCCACCCTCCGAATGTAGGACAAGTCGAGCCTATAATTACGGTGATTAACAAGTTTCATCCTTGCTTGTCATTGGTAATGCTTGCCATGTGTAGAAGTAATCCAACCTTACCATGATAACTAGATGTATTGCACTAATTGTAGTATTCATTGACATATATGATTAGGAGTATCTTAGGAATATTCATTCTATTCTTTCTATAACATGTTAATAGCTCGTATGATTCTAGTGGCATATGATGATCTTAGACTTAGGTATTTATCATTTATATTATTATCTTTTATCCTGTGACTTATCTTGAGTTGAGTTATGCATATGGCTACTCAGCATTACACTACCGTAAGGTGGATCTCATAAATAAATCACAATATAAATCATTAGATATCCTTTTTCTCTACCTTTCCATAGACTCCCTTCCCCTGTGGTAAAATATAAATACGATACCGATTACTCCCGTGAAGTGCTACAATTGGTATTCTATCTGTGGCGCTTGCAGATATCATGTTCATTCTTTTATCAAGGCCAATCAAGATTACCATGCCCCTCATTTCTTTTGAGCGTTATTGCTAGGGTGACACAGGCTAGTGTATAGGTAATGCCTAGAAATGAGTGGTATACCTTGAGTACATATCCCGGTGAGATTAACTCCACTATGGATAATGATGCTAAGATACATCCCACTACTAACACCGCCTAACTTCGCTTTGTTGGATCATGAGGTTAATCCCATATCCAAGCTAACATGATTAGATAGATATCCCATATATATTTCTCTCGCCTTCCTAATGAGGATCGTGTTAGAAATATCAACAAGCATTTCGCAAGCGTTCTGCCGGGAAGGCGTAGTCTATTTAGAGAAAATAATTTTTTCTTGACTTTGTTTTTCAAAACTTTCCTAGTTTGGGAGAGCATAGTCAATCTTTCAATTTTGAAAAGATGTTTTCAAAACTTCAAAAGTTTTTCTAGTGCTTCTTTCCAACTTTCTCTAGTTTGGAAGGGTATTAGCCAAGACTTAGACAGTGTTATTCCTATTAAGTTGGTATTGTTTCTGACTTTACTAGTTAGAAAGGGTGCTAGCCAAAAATCCTAAAAACACATCATATAAGGAAACCAGAGAGATCCCTTACATCACCTAATGCAATGAGAACCCATTATCACATACTCAAACAGGTTCAACCCTGTTTTCTATTTGTTTTTTATCTTATGCAAGGAAAATTATATGTATGAGTAAAAACCTTCCGTAGAATTTTGTTGAAGATCCTAAAATTAATCGAGCGCGGGCGAGAGCAAAACTCGCACAAACTCCAAGACCTACATCATCATCATCATCATCATCATCATCGTCTGATAATCCAAGACCTACTGAATCAGAAGTTAATCAAGTTACTAGAGACTTGACATCTCAATTTGAAGCTATGGCAACCAAGACACTTCGTAAGTTCTCGGCCCCTACCATGGACAACATTCTCACCGGTCCAAGGTAGAGGTTGGAAACAAAGGCTTTGAGCTTAAGCCGGGGGCTCATCAATATGGTGCAAGCTAGTCAATTTTGTGGAAAAGGCACATGAAGATGCTAGTGCTCACCTCCAACACTTCCCCGAGATTTGCGGCACATTTACTATGAAGGACGTATCCACGGATGCAATCTTTGCTTCATCTCTTTTCATTCTCACTATTGGGAAGAGGCTAAGCAATGGTTCTATGCTACCAAAGATAAGAATACAACATGGGATATTTATTCCACGGCCTTTCTTGCTAAGTTCTTTCACGTAGGCAAGACAAATGCCTTAAGGGGGAAGATAACAAATTTTCAACAACAACATGATGAATCAGTCCCCCGAAGCATGGGAGCGTTTCCAAGATTACATTTCGTAATGTCCACACCATGGGATGGAGAAATGGCTGTTGATGTAGACTTTCTATCATGGGCTTGTTCCCAAAGTTTCGTGAAACTATGGATGCTTTGCAGTGGTGGTGCTTTCTTATCACTTACATTAACTCGTGCCACGTAACTTGTGGAGAAGATGGCTTCCAACCAAGGTTGGAGTGAAGAGCGTCAATCTCGCAAGAGGGAATGCACCAGCTGAAAGAAGTAGATATGCTATCTGCTAAAATGGACCTTATCATGAAGAAGCTAGAGGATAGAGATCCTCAACCCGTGAGCAGTTATGCAAATTCAAGACTCCTACATGACATGTGAAGAATGTGGAAACTTAGGCCACACCGGCAGAATTGTCCGAGAGATCCCGAGGATATTAATTTCATCAATAACAATAATAATTTCCATCCTCAATGTAATCAAGGTTGGAACCAACAAAGGCCCAACTATCAAACTACAAACTACCAAGGTAACAATTTTAATACTTATCAACCTTCTTTAAGAGATCTTGTTGTTAACCAAGGTAAAACCATGGAGAATCTGTCAAGAAAAATAGCAACCAATGATAAAGCTCTTGAACTTATCAATACTGCTTTAGAAAGCTTTTCTTCGACTATAAAGAATCAGCACAGCTTTAATAAAATGATAGAATCTTAGATTTCTCAATTATCTGCTCCACTAACCACACCCGTAAGATTCCGAGGCAGCCGAAGAATTAGAAACCGCAAACCTTGTCGATATTTATAATGCAGGTCGTTACTATAGAGAGACCTCGAAAAGCTGTTGGTTGGATGACTCAATGCCACCTAAAAAAGGAAGATCCAGGAAGGCCACCATTACAATCAAGATTGGACAACACACATTCGACAATGCTCTCTGTGATTTTGGCTCAAGCGTCAACATACTACCAAAGGTAATTTATGAAAAGATTTACAGTGAACCGCTTTGGAAAAAGCGAATATGTGCTTGCGACTTGCCGCGATCAATCATTTTGTTATCCCGAGGGGATCCTTGAAAGACGTGTGTGTGGGGAATCGAGGGCTCGTATGTGCCAGCAGACTTCGCAGCTTGTAGACACCTAAGAAATGAAAGAGCAACAATCATACTTGGTAGACCATTCTTATGCTCACCAAAGCTGTCATCTACGCAGACAAGTGCGAAGATTGTTTTCAACATCAAAGGGAAGAGGGAGAAATTCACTTTCAAAACAAGGTACAAAACTCTCTTACTTATTCTCAAAATACCAATCGTTATGTTCTAGAACCAAAGATGGAAAGTTACAATCGAACAGAAGGAGATATCGGAATCGAAACAAGAACAAGACGGCCACACCTACAAATGTAATGGTAGTAAATAAAACAATATCTTATAATGACCATTTACTTCAATCTCCAATGCTTCATCAACAAGATGATCCAGTACTCCTACCATCGCATGCTCTATTCAATGCTTAACTTTCTATAATACATATTGTGATACTGGATCCGTGTTAATATAATGGCAAAATCAACATATGAATTATTATTTGAAAAATTGCCGTTGCAACCAACATATGTGCAGATGCAGATGGCGCATCAATCTTATAGAATTCCCGAAGGAATTGCCAAAAACGTGCCATCAAGATTATGGACCACTATGTTCTCACCGACTTTATAGTCATGGACATGGGAAAGGAAGAAGACCCTCCACTAGTGCTTGGGAGACCGTTTCTCAACACTACTCGTGCAATCATCTACATCCATACAGAAAGATTCATTTCCAATTTCCTAAAGAGAAGGTAATGTGTTTACTTTAATAGTTATAATGAGTATACAAATCCTTAAAAAGGGCCTCAGTTCTATAATAGAAAGATGGATCAAGAATCCAAATGGCACGATGATACCAATAGATTCAATATTGGGACAAATGTTAAGGGACACAAAGAAGCCATGAAGAAATTGGATAAGGAAATAAAGGAAGACTTTGCATACATCAGGAAAAAACTTGCTCGACTTTCACCGGAAAGACAGTTTGTGTTCACAAGTAGCAAGTTCTCTCAAGAATTAGGAGAATCATGGGAAGAATATGAGAAAAGGTGAGTATTGGTGGAAAAGAGGTCAACAAGTTTTCTCCTTGTTAAGAGAAGCTCAAAAAGAATTAAAGGCCAAAAGGGTAAAGTTTCCTATTACACCGAATACATCCACGGAGAAAGAAGAATCAACTACTCCAAAGAAAAATTCATCATCCAAAGATGGAGGAAGAAGAAGACATCTCCCAGAACATCATCGAAGAGACAATAGAATCATCAGTGCCACCGATTGTGACAAACGATATACCATGAGAATAAAGAGCGTAACTTGAAGTCCTGTTCGAGGACTCTAAACACCGAATCCCCACCGAAAAGGTAAGTCGGTAAGTTATCCATATTTAAAATTCCTCGCATTGCATATTTTATTCTTTCCATATCATGTTTATCTTTTTAGTATCATATATATGCATTTGAAAACAACAAAAATATTTTATCTTTTGTCTTTTGGAAAACCTTTAAGCCCCATGCTAATATCCCCTTGAGGCTAAACACCTCTAGGCTATTTGTTTGTGGTGGCATAAAAAAATAAAAATAAAGATGCATCAAGTATTTTATCTTATCTTGCATATAAATAAAAAAATAAATTTTTTTTCGAAAAAAATAAAAATCTTAAAAATATTTCCCTGCAATACAATGTGGCTAACCCCTAATGCTTAATCAAGTTCCACTAGCTTTGTTGTCTATTTGAGATCAACAGATTTCAAGAGGAGAAGAGATATGTTAGGCGCCATCCTTTTTGCCAACTACCTCAACTTCTACATCATTAAAGATTACACTCCAATCTAGCTTGGGGGAGTGCAACCCCCATTATCCGTATAAGTATCTTACTATCTATCTATACTATTATATTATTATTATTAGTTAAATATTTTGTTTGCTAGAAAGTTTGTTAAGAGTCTAGTTTTATAGTCTAATAGTTTATAAGTCTTGTGTTAGAGTGTGAATAAAGAATCAAGAGAGAGTGCACACTAAAAAGTTTACTTTGCTCAACTAAAAGGAACCTTAAAATTTATCAACATGGAGATGATGAATAGTTGCTCCGTTATTATACTTTTCTAGGACCTAGCTTTCAAAAGCTTAATTTCTCTTGAGCTCCATTTGTAAAATTACATTGATTCAATATTTACTCTAAACCTGAAACCTATGGGTTGCAAATGCTTGCTCTAAAAAGTCTAGGTAATTGACGGATATGATATATGATAGTCCAGAAATGCTATTTGATCTTACTCCTAGTGACACTAGATTTACGGAGATTTATATTTTGAAAATTGAAAATGCACATGATAAGTTCCTGTGTGACAAGAGTGTGAACCTCCTACCCCAGCCATATATACATGCTCTTTAGATTAGGAAAACCTTTGAAAAATATATATAGGGCTGCTTGCTTTGCATTGAGTTTGTTCAATCTTTGTCGACCCTTAGAAACTTGTCATCTTGATCATGTACACTCCACTCATTCCACTACACTCCACCCACTTGATTATATTCACATATGCTATTTCCATTCCCGAAGTACGATCCACTATATATATACCCATCCACTCATTTCATTGCTAACCAATATCTTACAAAAGCTCCATTATATTTATACCTCTCAAAAGTTATTACAAAAAGAGATCTGGGTTGTACATTTATAAAAAAAAAAGAGAAAAGGGGGAGATGAAAAATGGACAAAAAGTCCTACGGGCGGGTAGAGCCTACCTCCCTAAAAAAAAGAAAGAAAGAAGAAGGGAGATGAAAAATGGACAAGTGTCCTACGGGCAGAGTAGAGCTTACCTCCCTAAAAAGAGATGAAAAATGAACAAGTGTTCGAGGGCGAGTAGAGCCCACATCTCTAAAATAATAAGAGAGAGAAAAATAGACACAAGTCCGAGGGTGAGTAGAACCCACCTCTCTAAAAAGAAAAAAAAAAGAAAAGAAAAAGATACAACCCGTGTTCTCTATAAAGTTTCCAAATTCAAAAGAGAGAAGATTTCTTAAAGGAGCAAAAGTAAGATTTCCCCATCTATTGTATCCACTTCACTACATACTTTATTATGTTCCATACCATATATATTCTATCCATCATACACACATGCACCACTTGATCAGTGTGACTTGTAACTTTGGATCCATTAATTGAATTTACAATATATGCTTAGTAAGTAAATAAATTATTTTCTCCTACCTATGAACTCCACATATAAGACTTAGATATAGGTGAGAGAGAAGAAGGCATAGTGTGCTACTACCTTAGCCAAAAATACTACATATTATAGAGAAAAGGCAACACTACCTTATTGCCTTAGAAAGGATCCACAAATACTACAAATGAGAGATTAGAGAGAAAGTCATATTGAGGAACTTTGAGTTTTATTTAAAAAAAATCAGCAAAAACTCCGAAGGAAAGTTGATCAAAAGAGTTTGAGATTTAGTGCTTGACTTGATTGTTCTATCTTTCAATTATCCAAGATTGAAGAAAAAGATATAAGCCCCAAAAGGTAAGAGGTAATTGAGTAAGTTAAAGTTTTGAAAAAAATTTATCTTTATTTGAAGAGAAATTTTGTTTGAAAGCATGTGTACTTTAAAGGTGTGATAGCGTTGCAGCAACTCCCCGATCCAAGTAAGTAGATTAATATAATGTGTCTTGCTAAGAGACTAGCAAGAGGTAAGCTTGGGGAGTTTGTTGACACCTGTTATAGCATAAAATTATAAGTTAAAAAACATGAATTAAGGGCTCAAGTCAAAGACCAAACATAAGTCTAGGGGTCTAACTAATATAATTCCACGAGTTTTGGTATTCTATGACTTTCGAGGGGACTTAATAGATAATTGCGTAGAATAATGGAGAAAGTTCCGAATATACAAGGCATATGAAGACAAGACTTAACCGCAGAAGCAACTCAACCCGAAAAGTGAACTAAAACATTCTAGAAGATACCGGAGGACACCGAAAAAGACGGAAGCCAAGGTGGCATGCCACCCTCGCGGCCGCCCGTGCCAACTAGGCCGGCCGCCCGGTGGGCCACCCCCGTCGGCCTCCCTTTCTAGGTCGGTTTACTACCGACATTGAGGTTGTTTCTATTCCGTTGTTGAAGGTCGGTTTGATCCAAGGGTTGACGTTCATCACCAAGTACTATATAAGAATACCAAATGACCACGAGGCTGATATCAATTTCATTATCATACTCATTCATCAACTCATACCCATCTAGTCCAGCCAAGTCTAGACCTAAGCCCTAGTTCATACTAGAAGTAATTAGCTACATAGCTAGTTCTAGTTGAAGATCAAGTTCATCTTGAGTTCTGATAGTCAAGAAGTAGCAAGGATCATCGTTCTTGAGACTTCTCTCTTGTATTCGATCCGTAAGTACTCTTATATTTAGAATACAATTGTTATGGCTTTGATCTTTATAATTATTATATTCTTATTGATATGTGTTTATGCTTGCTATGATTATATGTTTAGTTTAGTAAGATTGCTTTATATTTTATGCATGGAATTGTATAGCATCCATATAGATGATCACTATGTGGGTGATAAGCAATGTGTAAACGTGGTGTTTATACAACGTTTATCTGCAATTGCACCCTACATTCTCGGGCCGTGTGGTAGATCGCGGGGGAGTGACAGCCCCTGTTGAGTCCTTTGGAATCCACCCTCGAATGTAGGACAAGTCGAGCCTATAATTACGGTGATGAACAAGTTTCGTTCTTGCTTGTCATTGGTAATGCTTGCCATGTGTAGAAGTAATCCAACCTTACCATGATAACTAGATGTATTGCACTAATTGTAGTATTCATTGACATATATGATTAGGAGTATCTTAGGAATATTCATTCTATTCTTTCTATAACATGTTAATAGCTCGTATGATTCTAGTGGCATATGATGATCTTAGACTTGGGTATTTATCATTTATATTATTATCTTTATCCCGTGACTTATCCTGTTGAGTTATGCATATGGCTACTCTGCATTACACTACTTTTGTAAGGTAGATCTCATAAATAAATCACAATATAAATCATTAGATATCCTTTTCTCTCTACCTTTTCATAGACTCCTTCCCTGTGGTAAAATATAAATACGATACCCGGATTACTCGGTGAAGTGCTATAATTGGTATTTCTATCCGTAAACTGCGGATATCATGTTCATTCTTTTATCAAGGCCAATCAAGATTACCATGCCCGCATTTCTTTGAGCGTTATTGCTAGGGTGACGCATCACTAGTGTATAGGTAATGCCTAGAAATGAGTGGTATACCTTGAGTACATATCCCGTGAGATTAACTCTACTATGGATAATGATGCTAAGATACATCCCACTACTAACACCGCCTAACTCCGCTTTGTTGGATCATGAGGTTAATCCCATATCCAAGCTAACATGATTAGATAGATATCTCATATATATTTCTCTCGCCTTCCTAATGAGGATCGTGTTAGAAATATCAACACATGCTTCCTGGTCGCGGGTCCGGTCACACCGTCGGTCCTACTCCGAAAACGGTAAAACGGCGATATCTCCTTCATCCGAACTCCGTTTTCAATGATCTTGGACTCTATGGAAAGCTTACTCAGAGGGCTACACAACCCACATGGTTACTTGATCCAACTCAAAATGGATCAAAGGAGTATTCCACTCCAAGAGCAGTCATAGTGTCCGAGAAACACCGAAACAACTACTCCTTTGCAAATGTGCCAACACCACCAAGTGTACAACTCCATATGCAAGTGTGTTAGCATTTTCACAAACATTTTCAAAGGATTTTCTCTTGCTCTTACCACTCCACTCGATCCTAACACATCGCAAAGTTAGATCGCTCAAGTGGCACTAGATGACCGATATGCAAACAAGTTTGCCCCTCTTGATAGTACGACCATCTATCCTAAATCCGGTCATAAACTTCTCTAAGCATCAATGACCGGTGAAATGAAATGCCCTATAGGTTATACCTTTGCCTTACGCATTTCCATTCCGCTCCATCTCCAAGTGCCAATGCAACACATGCACCAAAACGATCACCGAATGATATGATCCACTTCATATCATCACGTGACACTATTGGTCCATTGATCTTGACCTCACTTGCTCTTCACCGTTGCGTCGGTCCGTCGGTGCCAAGTCTTGCCCAAGCTTCACCGTCTCGCGGTCTATCGCTTCACTGCCTCGACTTGCCCTTCACACTTGCAACCAGTCCATCAAGCCAAGCCTTGTCTTGATCTTCACCACCTGGGTCACATGACTCCATGTCATGTCTCATATGCAATAAGCTCCTCTATTGCATCATCACATGTGAACTAATCTCACATGTATTATCTCAATCACACATTATTAGTTCACCTAATGTTGACACTCAATTACCAAAACCACAAGGGACCTTTCATCCTTATAGACAACATACTTTTGCGGCACATGTTCAATGTCCGTAACCCTAACCTTCACAAGCAACTTGGCATCACATTCAGGATCAAGCTGAAAACAAAAGTACTCGAGCAAAATCCTCAATAGCATGCTGGATATGATGTTCAATAAGATAGTCATTGGGAAATCCATCGATAAAAGCCAACACTCATGATTGAACTCGGCAAACCTCCAGTTTCTACCCTATGATGCTTTGCAAAAGTCACCCAAACATTATCATACGGATGTGGGTTGTTATCCACCAACCAATCTATAGCAATAACATTTTTGACCCTGACTTTGGCCTGACCTAAGCTCGTGGGCTGGATATCTTGATATTGCACATGCACTTCATCTCTCAGAAAGTCTCTAACTACTTCACGAACAACAGGGAAGTGCATCGGATTACCAGGTAGGGGATTATTGAAGGTGACGATGGCGAGATTCTCATTCATTCCTTGACCGGCCACCTTTCGATGACATGAACCTTCGATTTGGGATGTCGGCGTGCACCATGTTGTCGGGGGATGAAGGGCGTGGGATCGGTCTTATTTGGGCATCATGACTTCCACCTACAATGGAGCAGGAGGAAGGTTAAGGTCCGGCAATGGAGTGGGGTTTTTTGTAGCTACAGTATCGGTAGCGGGAAGAGAGTGAGGAAGGGGGAGAGACGGAGCGGCCGGGGATAAACGCCAACACCTCGGGTCCCGAGCCTCATAAATGACTTGGCTTTCCACCGTCCGGGACTCAATGGGCTGGGCCTCAGCAATGGGCCGTTCAACGCAAGGAATAGTATTGGGCAGAGGGGTGGCAAAAGCCTGCGAGGGAGCGAGGACCAGGGGCTCAGTGCGCTGGGCAGAACGCTGTTGACACCTGTTATAGCATAATATTAATAGTCAACTAAACATGAAATAAGGGCTTAAAATAAATATCAACATAGTCTAGGGGCCTGACTAACATAATTCCACGAGTTTTGGTGATTTATATATTTTCAGAGATTAAACAGGAAAATGCCAGAGTTTGCAAGCCATACGACACAAAGACTTATCTATGAAGCAACTCATCTTGAAACCCACGCAAGAATACTCTAGAAGACCCTAGAAGACTGTACCCCGAAGATGGGCCCCACCTGACATAGGGCAGGCGGTGCCCCCAGTAGGCGGCCGTGCCCAGGGGCCTTTACTGTCGGCCTCCCTTCTATGTCGGTTCCTAACCGCCATTGAGGAGTAATCTTGTCCATCAATCAAGGTCGGTTTGATCCAAGGGCTACGGTGCATCCAATGGAAGACTCTAGAAGGCCCAAACCTGAATTCGGCCCATCTAAGCCTATGTGCATTATCATAAGACAAGGTGGAAGGCTTAGTACCACATTGCTTGCTGAACTAGGAGGGAGGCCAGGAGACCCCTATATAACAAGACCCCCTGCCCCTAGGGTGAAACCCTAATTCACTTCATTCATATCCTTTGATCTGTTGATCATCGAGGTGTCCCAATGTGAGGACAACCTCTCCACTAGAGAATTAGGGCTAGACTCTCCAATGTAGTAGATTAACAACTTGGGAGTTAGGGGAGCGGAGCTACGCTCCCGCCGGAAGAGCCTTCGTGGTTTGGTATGTCTTGTACCCTTTCTTTGTAAGACTTATGATTTATATATTTATCTTCTCTATTAATTTCATGTCTTTCATATATTTGGTTAGTATAGTTGTTATACGACTGCATGAGATCTCTGCTCGTATTGAGGGTTCTAGTTATTCTAGATAATTAGAGTTGTAATCGATAGTATAGACATGGTGTCTAGGCTATAAGGGTTTACCCGAGATTGCGCCCAATCCTACGGATAGTTGTGGTAGCCCTGCAGGTGACAGCTCGATGGGTCGATGTAGTCCACCACATTTGGGTTGGTGTTTCGTAGAGCTTTTGGTAGCTTTTCTCCCAACTACCTTCTTCCCAGTCTTTCTCGAGAGTTGGGACGGATTTACTACTCCAAAGTGCATTAGTGTGATTGCTATCATAGAACCTAAGTAATAGAGAAGTACATAGGAACCTTGATCTCTCCCGTCCTTCCTCTCAACTTGCTACTACACATTTATCATAGGAATTCTCTTGTGTGTGTTATCTTATTCATAACTCTTATCATTTATCATTTACCCCTTACTTTAGTCTAGTGGTTTGCTAAGGTAGTAGATACATGATTGTGAGTTATTAGATTCTTAGCCAAAGCTTCCCTGTGGATACGATACTCTAGAATACTCTCCCTGAGAAAAGCTACAATGATAGGTATTCTCGTGGCGCTTGTGGAATCCTTCATATTCTTTTAGCACTTAATAAATACCAACAAACGCCACCCGTAATCGACCCGGTTCACGGGATTAGCATGCACAATATTGGGCTGGGCAAGATTTGGTTGTTCCCTTAGAAATTTGAATTTTCTACAATGAGCAACAACGTGGCCCAGTAAGTGGCAAGCGCCAATCGCGTATTGGTGTGTTACAGTTGACCCTCCAGTGCAGACTCGAGAGGCATCGACTGCAATGCCTGTTTTGTCTGTTGCCAGAGCTCAGCGACCGAGAGGAAGAGGCAGAATTGCTCGGGAAGACAAGGCGATGATGAACCGAAACTCTATTCAATTTGGAAGGTCGAGCAATGGGGGCCACATTGGCACCCGAAGGGCTCACCGACGAGCCACTGGGAGTTGTCCGCCGCCATGGAAACACCAGGCATCGAAGGATGACCATGACGAACGTGAATGGCGTTCGCGCCCGTGAGGATGGGGGTTTTGAGGACATCAGCAAAGGATCGCTTGGGGAGGGAGTGATGGCGAAGCCGTCTAGGACCGCGTTTCCTCCTCCTCAAAGAGCCTCAGCTCCGCACGCCAATTAGGTTCCCCATTGCCCCAAAGGAAGAAGAAATCCTTGAACTCGTAACAAGCAAAGGAACGGAGCTTAACCATAGCAAGGCCACCGATTTAGAGGCAACCACAAATTTGAAAGTCGTTCCCAAGCCGGGAAACAAAGAAATGTTCCGGTGAGCCACCAACGGCATGGTGAAGGAGATGATTGACAGCACGCAGAAGTCAACCGGGGGCACAACGGCCAAATGCAGCAACCGAAAGAAAAGAGGGCGCTGATCAAGAATCGGCGCGTGATCGGGCCCCTTGAAATCAAGGAGCACCACCACACCACACAGGGATGAGGAAGGGGAACACTCCATGGGGAAGAAATGAGGGAGACACACCCGCGGTAGAGCAGAAAGGTTACCACACACCCATGGTCCAATCATCGGGGGTCGTTCCTCGCCATGGCCACCGTGGCGAGGTGGAGCGGTGGCGCCGCCACCCCAAGGGAGGAGGAGCGCGGCGGCCGGGCGGCGCGCCGACGCGGAGGCCGGGTTACTAGCCGCGACCGGGGATCACCACCGGACCAACCTAGTCACCGTGGTCGCTCCGCCATGGCCACCGTGGCGAGGTGAAGCGATGGCGCCGCCACCCCAAGGGAGGAGGAGCGGCGACAGCGGCGGCGGCGCGACGTGAGGTCGGGTTACCAGCCGGCGACGGCAGCGCCGCCCGCTGGCAGGCGAGGACGAAGGGGGTCACCGCCGTGGGAAGAGAGCTCACCAGACAACTTCTAATTTTGATTTTCCCCACGCAGTCTTTGCTCCCGTTTCGTGCGGTCTGTTTTCGGGCTTTTTGCCTGTCGCGCAAAGACAAGTTCTTCATGGAATTGCCGCTGGATTTTTTGCACTGATCCGCACGCACTATACCACTATTGGTGGTGAGCATAACGCTGAACGTCCCAGATTTTTATTCGTCTCCCCTTTTTTTTCATTTTCCTTCCCGACCAAAAGCAAAACATATCGCAGCCTGGGCCTGGCTCGTTACGTGGGCCGGGAGCAAGGCCCGACTGGTCCAGGAACAGGAATTGGAAGCCAGGTTGGCCGTCTCCAGCAGGCCGTCTCCAGCACTCTCGAAACCTCAGTCGCCCCGGCGGCACGACTGCACCTTCGCCCGGCGACCAACCCGCCGCGCCGCCGCCGCCGACACCCTGTACAGTATGCTTACACACTCGCATCCTCCACCGCAGTACTCAAGGCTCCCCGCCCACCTCACATAATCTGCTCTGCTTCACCGATTCGGAGGCGGACGCAGCAAAGCAACCGTCCGTGTCTCTCTATCCGTGTCGGGCCAGCCAGTAGCCGCGCGCGCACCGGCATCCGCCGCCGATCGGCATGTCGCGGCACGCGAGCGTTGCCCGTGACCGGTGCTTGGAGCTGAGCGCGTCATCGCGGACGTGCAAGGTCGGGGAGCCTTGGCGTCGACGACGCGCTAAAGCTGTTCGATGAATTGCTGCTCCCCGCCAGGCCCACCACCTCGGTTGGTGCTTTCAACAGCCTGCTTAACGTCGTCTCTCGCTCTCGAGATGCCATTCAGACTCCGAACTCGGCGTCTCTATCTTCAACCGGATGGCCCGTGCCTGCTGCTCCAACAAGGTGCGTCCAGACCTGTGCACGTACAGCATTCTCATTAGCTGTTTCTTCACAGCTGGGAATACAATCATTTGGACTTCGTAATCCTTAAGGTGATTTCTATACACTGAGCTTTGCGTTTTTCCCACAGTTTGCAGTATCCCTGGCTGCCCCTGAATATTTGCCCCTTTTATTATTGTCAGCTAATTTACTAGTAATAATGCCACACGGCTTACGTGATGTGGAGCTCACTGGCTTATTATTCCTCACCGTGGACATGTATCACTGTGTGGCAATCGCGGTAAGCCATCATCCTCAAAGTATTCTTGATGTCTGTCTAAGTCCCGCCGCTCTCCTGGTGAGGACTTGCAAACAGAGCACGCTACATGATGTGCTCGTCAAGCCTTTTTTCTTATTTTTTTGTTTGTTTGCTTTCAATTTTTTTTTGTTTATGACGATTAGGTTTATAAATTTAAAGACTTGATGTTTCTGAATATTGTGAGAACCTTTAGAATTTATCTTTTTTTTTTGCATCCCATGAGGATTAACGTAAGGACTACACTGGGACCTTTAATTAGTAACAGTAAGATAAAATAGCTATTGCTTCTTTGTTTCTCAAATTGAACTCACTTGAGTGTGCATATATACATAAAATTTATGCGTGGAAACAATAACAAAATCAAAAGCAAGTACTGGCATTTTCAAAATCTGACCCAGTACTCTCTCTGTTTTTTATTGTCACATTTAGTTTGTCCTAACTCCTAAGTCAAACGCGTGTATCTTTAATCATTGATTTAAAAAATTATATAGTTTCATGTCATAAGATTTGTAGTTTTAGAATTGTTATGAGAACTACTATCATAATATGCAATGAAATATATCCTGGAACTATATAGATTTTTTCAACATGGTTGGTCAAAGATTGCAATGTTTGACATAGTAAAAAACCAAATGTGACAATAAAAAAAAAGGAGTAAAAATACATAAAACTTAGGCTATGTTCCACACTTGCATCTTCATATTCTGCGGTTGGGTCACTAGGCTCTACTGCTGATAATATTACTGCCAGTAATCCTCTGCGGAGAAAGCCTCCTCATAACATTGCAGCTTATTTGTTTACGAAGTATACCTTGTTTATATATATGCCCTAGAGCTGCTATATATCACAACGGCAGGAATAAAGTTACAGACTGCAAGACAAATAAAAGGACATAGAAAGGTACAAATTACACATTATAATTATTAATAATAATATATAAAATTGTCAGCGAATGAACTGGTTAATGCTTTGCTACATACCTCGTCAGTTTCCATTCAGATCAGCATCCTTGATTGCGTGCAGCCTTGCAGCCACCTCCTTCATGTCCATGCGCTCATTTGGGGATGGATTAGCACAGCGAACTCCATTGCTTAGCACTGAAATTAAACATTCCAATCTTTTTCTGCGTCATGGCTGTTGAAGTTTGTTTCCATACATCATCATGCTCTTCAAGTAGTTCAGGATCTACAATCTGTGCAATCCTGTCAGGGAAGTTCATCTCAACGAATCTTGCAATATTGACCCCATCTTTGAACATATCGTCAGTAGGCCTCTTCCGCAGAAATACCTCAAGCAGAACAATCCCAAAGCTGTAAACGTCTCCAGCACTCGAAACTTCGCCTCCTCCCGCGCACTCTGTAGATTGGATAATAGAATTGTTTAGTTCAAAGGTAACAGTACATGAGACTACTTGGGCATTATGCAAGTATGAGTTACCTGGGGCGATGTATCCAATTGTTCCCTTTATAGCAACTGAAGAAGTCGAGATTGAGTCACCAGAGTATGGTGTTCCTGGGCCAACCTTGAATCTTGCAAGACCAAAGTCTCCAATATGTGCTGTCATGTTGTCGTCCAAAAGAATATTGCTAGGCTTCAGATCACAATGAACAATGGTTCCTTGGTTGTTATGGTGGAGGTATTCCAATGCATCTGCAACATCTGTCACAATGTTTAACCTTTGAGCCAGTGTAATGGAGCTTGGAGTTGAAGTGTTTGCATCGCCTCGAGTGAAGTATAACAGTGCATGCAAATCCCCTCGTTGCATGAACTTATAGACTAAGGCTTTGAAATCATTTCCCCTGGAATCAATACTTGAGCATGCTGTTAAGATCGGAACTAAATTTCGATGGCGCACATTCCTTAGAGCATTACACTCTGCAATGAAACTCTTCTGTGCTCCCCCTAGTGTCCAGGCTGAAAACTTTGACAGCAACCACAATTCTATCTGGGGACAGTTCTCCTTGATATACGGAAGAATATCTTCCTTTCCCAATTAACTTTGATGTGGAGAATCCATCAGTTGCTCTTGAAAGATCGCTGTATGAAACTTTGGGAAATTGGTTATTAACTAATGGCAAGGATAGAGATTTTCGCTTCTGTTTACCTCTCCAAAGCAACACTACACTTATGACTATGGCAAATGACACAATGCTGGTTAAAATGATCACCAACTTTTGCACAATGGAATGCTTGTGCTTTCTTGAATCAAAGGCGTGATAGGACATGCGAGTAGGTGCATCTTTGGTTCCCCACCACAAAGCCCCGAGTTTCCATTGATCTGCACACCTGTTACATTACTGAAGATCCCTTTTGTTGGGACCTCACCCTCTAGGTGATTGAATGACAAATCTAGTAGCTGAAGAAGTTGTAGGCTGCCAAGAGACACTGGTATTGGTCCAGTCAAGTTATTGTGTGACAAGTTCAGAACTTGTAGGCTAGTTATATTGCCTAATGAAGTTGGGATGCTGCTGTTGAAAATATTGTGGTCCAGTTCAATATCTATCAAACTTTCACAGTTCCCCAAAGTTCTTGGAATTTCTCCATCTAGGTTGTTGAAAGAAAAAGCCAATCTCCGTTAATGTTGGAATATTGAAGAGCTCCTTTGGTATGCTGCCATGAAGACTGTTGTAGGAAATGCTTACTACTTGAAGCATCTGAAGGTTGCTCAAGCTTTGGGGGTATGTGCCCCTTTAATTGGTTCGAGTGTAGATAGAGCTCTACTAGTTGAGACAGATTTGAAAGGGATGGTGGAGCGATGCCTGTGAAGAAATTGTTGCCTATTGACAGTTTCTGCAGATTTTTCATAGCCCCAAGCCATGCCGGAACCACACCTGTAAACTGATTCCTTCCCAATTGTACAACAATCAAGTTACCAAGGTTTGCTATACTGGAAGGAAAATCCCCTGATAGTTGATTTCCTGACAAGTGTAGATACTGCAGCTCACTGGAAAGGTTTCCTAATGACATTTGCAAATTGCCTTCTAGATGATTGTTTACTGCCGAGAACATTTGTAGCTCAGTGCAATTAGATAAATTCTTTATGAACTCCAAATCTTTCTTGTTTTTTTGCTTGGAGTTTATTCATCTCGAGGTTAAGCCAAGTTAGTTGAGAAAGTTTGCCAATAGAACCAGGCACTACACCACTGAAACTATTCCGTGATATGTCAATTTCAGTTAACTTGGGGCGTTTGTCAATGAAGATGGTATATGACCATGAAAGAAGTTGACATCTATTTGTAGCATTTGGAGATTGGGTAAATAATTGCCTATATTGGGTGGTACCTCTCCACTAAAATCATTGTTAGCGATGCTAAAATTAAGTAGATTGGAAAGATTCAAGACAGAATCGCGAGGAAATTGACCTGACAACTTATTGGAGCCAACGTGCAGGATTTGCAGCGATGACAATTTTGTGAACTCATTTGAGATGTTTCCCTGAATGTTATTACGCACACAATTAAGTGCATTCAGCGTTGTGATATTGGCAAGAGAAGAGAGAATGTTTCCAGTAAGGTTATTAATGGCAAGTGACAGCTTTTGAAGGCCAAAAGGCAAATCTTCAGGAATCTGTCCAGCTAGCTGATTCCTCACCAAGAACAGCTCCTTGAGACTTGAACAATTTGAAAGACTGGGTATTATTCCTTGAAGCGTGTTATTACTTAAATTAAGGATCTGGAGGCGATGCAGATGACCAAGGGATGGAGGGATTTCACCCAAGAATGAATTGGCCGATAGTATTAGGACTTTTAGGAATGTCAAGTTTCCAAGTGAAGGAGATATTGGACCAAACAAACCTTGATTGATAAGACGAAGTGAAGTGACCCGAAGTGGGTGCTTTACACTACACTGGACACCTTCCCAACTGCAGAAGTGTGTGCTATCATTCCAAGATATCAACGCTTGTCGGTGGATCACTGATGGTGTTCTTGAATTCCAAGAGTGATACCTTATCCGTGTAGTTTCCACTGAAGGAGCAGGCGACAACTTGTGTGCAGAACGCCATGAGCACCAGGAGGACCCGACCAATTGTAGGAAGAAGCAGCATGGTTATGTCTGATCACTTGGTCAAGTCTCAAGTTTCGATCTTGATTATATGCACATTTCAGAACAAAAAGCAGTTTCAGATATTTTTTTTTTGGCAAAAGTACCTGGAGTTGAGAAATCTATAACGTAAAGCTTTATTTCTGTGCACCATTAGAAACTCTGGTTACTAGTTTATTTAAGCAAACAAACATTTTTGCATAAGCTGTGTTACATGTTATGGAGAAAATATGAAAGCCAGACAGATATGGGATGAACAAGGGCATAATAAGATGCTCTTACCACTCTGCAGCACTTCGAAGAAGTCCAATGGAGGCTTGGCGCAAAGCTGAAAACCGATAGAAGGAAGCAAATGGCAAGGAGCAGACGGCTGCGAGGTAACAGAGTACCTTTCCTCAATTTATACTGAGCGCTGACTCAACACCGTTCTGTGTCTGTGAGAATCACCAAGGTGTTTTATGTATTTTTCATTCCTAAAAGCCTGGTTCAGCAATTTTAACAGTTTTCAAACCTAGCAGAAAAATTCTTTTCGTAGGGCTACTAACAGTTCAGAAGACTCATGGATGTAGCGGAAGAGATAACCAGGTACCGCATCATGCAAACCAATTAGTTCAGAGAAAGCATAATGCTTTGTGGTTGTTGTAAACCTGGAGTCAAAAGTATGATTTGTGGTTGTTGTAAAACTGGAGCCAAAAGTAGAATGAACAAATGACTCTGAAAAGTGTCCAAATTAATGACAGTTGAGAAATTCAGAGAGTTCACACTGCAAAATATGTATTCATCTCAGACTTCTCCCCCTATAAGTAGGAGGCTATTTTCACCTTTGAAAAGCAGCAAGAAAGAAGCAATAGAGCAGAAATTTCACTTCCTCTCCATTATGTGTTCATTTGCCTGTGTTCTTGTGTGTGTGCAAAGTACTGATTTCTTAACAGTGGCCCATAAGAATTGAGTACTGCCGTTACCTAGCAGTATCGTTTTTCATCCCTCTCTCTGTATCTTCTTTAATTTTAATGTGCACATCACCATTTAATTAGTTGATCTAAGTTTGTCCTAAGTGAAAATATGCAAAGTTTGATCAATTTTATATAGATAGAAACCATGTAATTTTTTGGGTCGAGAGTGGTCTAATAAGACCACAGAATTTTGAAAGATTGGATGCCACATACTATATTTCGTGATGTGGCATATAATAATTGAGTAGAAAACAGAAAGCTGTATTGTCATATGCCCTGAACATGAAACATAACTGTGTGATAGTGCGGATCGAGTACCAGGTCCAGACCACCATCCGCACAAGCTTTAGACAATTTCAGCCTGTCAAAGAAGTCATTTCTTCTTAGGATAAAGGTGAAAACGGCAGTCACCAGCTAACTGAACTTTTGGCTTTCCGCATGAGCCGCTATCCTGTTTATGGTGCATGACAAAACAGCGAAAGGGCAAGGTCACAAGACATGCTTTTCATTTTTCTAAGGACGACAAGATATTTGTGGTGAGTTTTTAAGAGAACGGCGAGAGACTGACCAATTTGGTACACACACTACACACACTCTTTGTTGTATATTTACCATGTGAGGTTCACTTCCACTGAATCTCGTCTCATTCCTCACAGGACACTGTGCAACATCCTCAATGATCTCCCATAATAATTAACAAGTAAACAATTCATGGACCTCCCTTCGAGATTGGATTGTTGTGATGTGGTTCACCTATTAGTTTTGTGCTTTGCATTTTTCTTGATTGTTATTTTCTTTTTAGTAAATCAAATATTGGACTTTTTAGTTTTTGGCAGAGGTGCTGTTGATCCAGCTTTCGAGGTATACTACACCTCTATTTCAATGGAGTAGGTTTTGGCTAGTGTATATGAAATTGTTTGGTAGATAAAATGGTGAAATATCTATAATACCCTTAGCCTTTTTTCTTCTTTTCCTTTCTTTTTTTCCGTTTGCCATGCTATATACTTTTAAAAAATTGACACAGTGTTGCTTTCCCTGCTTATTTGTTGCCTTATTCTTTCACACGAAACCTCGGTGTGGATGACCTTTGACTGCGTTATGGTACATGCGACTACGCCCCCATGACAGGCTTTCGTTAGGGCCTCCTTAATATCAAAGCATTGTTATTATAGTGGAGGGTTGTGGGAGGTGTGAGAGTAGTTTATAACTAATTTACTGCATAATAATAATACCACACGGCTTAGTTGACGTAGGAATCATGACTTATAATTACTCACTGTCACGGATGTATCACCACGAGGCAATTGTAGTAAGCCATCATTCTTGCAACAGGATTATTCGGGTCGCTCCATCACTTAGTTGCAAATGGAGCACACTACATGATATGTGCTTAGCTTTTTCCTTCATTTTTTTTTTCTTTTGTATTTGTGTTTGTATATAATATGTGTTACAAAGATGTTGTTGTTATCGTTTACATTTTTATGTATCACAGAGAAATTTTCATTTCAAATTTAAATGTGTGTGTGTGTGTGTGGGGTGGGGGTGGGGGGGGGGGTTTTCAACACTAATTAAGCATCACAAATTGAGTATCGGTGTAAAATGTTTTGGTCATAAATAAGTGACGTCTTGAATCAACAATTTCAACACCTTCAAATGAAATGCATATGCCATGACATGTTCTCAAATGTGAAACAACAATCTAACACTTCATTAATTTCAAATTACTTTTTATGTGATTTATATCTAAACATATATGACGTATAAATCACATGTTACGGTTGGTCAAGGATTTTTAACAAAGGTGCATGCTTAACTTAGAATAAAAACCAAATATGAAGTATAATAAAATAAACTGAGGTATGTCCGGATGCATCATATCCATGGGACGCGAGAGCATAGGACCGATGTAATCTAACCCCCGGAGTCACGAGTAGCATAGATATCCTCACCGACCAAAAGGCGATGCAATGCAACAACCTGTGTCAAGTCAACGTTTGACTGGCTAGGGCAGGCGTTGATGCCTTTTATTTTTGCAATCAGATACACGGATGAGGAGGTACGAAATTCCTTTCGACGTCACGTGCCTGCTTTTACCGTGAAAAAAATTGGCTTGTGGCCGCACTACTCACGTCCGGAGCATACCAGCAGCGGCCGTGGCGCAACGTAACGCAACTTTTTTTTTAAGAATTACACAGTACAACGCACACGATCACAACACGCACATACACTCACTCCTACGAACGCATGTATGCAAACTCTATCTATATGAGCACCTCCGAAGGAGCACCGATAGGTCTAGAGATTTCCAAAAGTCACCATGGGCGCTCGTCATCGACGGGAACGCCGCTACCACTTATAATGCATAACGCCGGAAAATCCTGAAAAACACCAGGAAAAGGTGCGAAAGCACGGATTTGAACCCCTTGGGTAGCGTCTCACCGGACCGTCCCTACCATTGAACTGCAAGCCAATTCGCGCAACGGGTAACGCAACTTAAGGCGTAGGAGAACGCGCAGCCGACGGCCCAAGGCCCAAGGAGTAAGCGGCACGCGACAAGACTTATGGCTCGGCCTAGGGAAGTTTTATTGTTGAGCCAAGTCTGCGTCATCCGTGCATCAGATATTTGTGAATATTTCTATTTCTACTAATTTACTAATAATAATAATACCACACGGCTTACGTGAGATGGGACGCACGGGCTCATAATCCCTCACCCTTACAGAGATATCACCATGGGGCAACCGTGGTAAGCCATAATTCTCGAACTAATTATTCACGATTAAAGTCCACCGCCTCGTCTGGTGATGACTTACAAATAGAGCACACTACATGATGTTCTCTTCAAAGCTTTTTTTGTTTGTTTTGTATTTGTATCTGTGCTACAATTTTTGTATATGTATGCCTTCAACTCACTATCTAATCAACTTAGATCCAAACATCATCTTACTAAAAATTAGCAGTTCAAAATTAACAACTACTCCCTTCGTTTCAAATTGTAGTTCACTTTGGTTTTTTTAGATCCATTTTTTTACTTTGTATCTAGACATAGTGTATAACTAGACGCATAGCAAAATCAATGTATCTAAAAAGCCAAAAGTGAGCTAAAATTTGGAACGGAGTGTCGATAACATCCGACGTTGATGTGGTGACGTAGGCTTCTAATAATAGACAGATATAACTTTTAACGTAGGCACACATAGTATAAGAATACATTCCATGGCATGTCTGCAAAAGGAAAATCAAGAATACAAAAATTTATTGAAAAATAGTTTTTATGTGATTTAAGTGATGTCAATACAACTTTCTCGAAATTAAAATCCAACTGGCATTCTTGTTTTCTTGTCAACTGGTCTACTTATCCTTTTTAAGTGCAAAGATATTAAAGTGGGCTGTATTTGGATTATTCTTGGTTCATAAAAATTCTAGAAAATTTTAAAGTGCATTTTTATTTATAAAATTTTCATGTATTTTTAGAATTAGAATTCAGCAGCTAACTTTTATGTAATTTGTTTTACTTTTATGGGCCCTAAGAGCAACCATAATGGTACTCAAAAGTATTCTATAGCGAAAATAATATTTACCACCTAGCAAACACTATGAGAACAGTCTATAGAGCAGTACATAGCAAAATGTATCATAAGCTTATATCAAGAATTAAAAATGTTGTTTTTTTTAGTACTAGTTTCTCTCTTTCTTGATCTTGCACGGGATTGGAGATAGGCATTTTTTTTTCCATCTCGGATGAGACTATAGATTTCCATGCCGCCCGCGGCCCGAAGGGCCCGGGCCGAAGCACGCCGTTTTGGCCCGCCCGAAGCACGGCGTTTTGGCCCGGCCCAAGCACGGCTCGGCCTAGAGGCAACGTGCGGGGCTGGCCGGGCCCGAGGCGCTGGGCACGGGCACAACCCGGTGAATAAGCAACGGGCCTCAACGGGCCTCAAACTGGGATGGCCAAATAAAAAAGCACTATCTGTGCTGTTCTCATTCCCAGCCCAAGTTGCCAATCGGTGATCGCGTGCAACCACATTTCCCTTTCTAACCCTAACTCTCCACCCCAGTCCCGCACGGCCGCCGCACAACTCCCCTTTGTAATCTCATGTTTGGTTTTGACAATTGATGACACCATATGTTGCTAATCCTTTGCTTCTAAGTGTGCTTATAAGAAAGGATAGCGTTGGTAACATGAAGCCTCATGATCATGGACATGGACGATGGATGGACATGGTGGATCATCGAGCTCATGGTGTGGAGATGGAAAGGAACCCGTGGTCAAGGCAAAGGTTTGCTTATAGGGTTTTCTTTTCGGTGGTCAAGACACTTAGCGAGTGTGACCACACTTAGGATAGATAGCCGACTATCAAGAGGGGAAATCATCGGCTAACTCGAATTGGTAGTGCCTCTAGATTCGCTCTAACTTGCATATGCATTTAGAATCGAGAGCACTAACCGCTGTGAAAATCTGTTTTGTGAAAATGCTAACACACTTGCACTTGGAGATGTTCACTTGGTGGTGTTGGCACTTTTGCAAGGCGGAGGTGTTTGCGGCGGCGTTTTTGAGAAAATGGGATGCTTATTTTCTATTGCGCGGGATGCAAGTTTGTTGGAGAAAACATGCTACCCGTGGTGCTCAAGTTGGTATACTTGTTGGGTAGCATGGTGGAGAAGTTTGGTTGAAGACTTTTAGAGCAGCGTCGACGCGGCCGTCGGCTGCGCCGGGCAGCGTCGACGCCGCGTTACGGGCAGCAGCGTGCCGGCTCGGTTTTCACCACGCGCCGGGACGCGTCGGTGGAGGGTGCGCCGGGCGCAAAAACCATACCGAGTGTCGGCCGGGTTGGCGGGCGCGTCGCGGGGGGTGCTTCGCTCGGTTTTTCACCACGCCACGGGCGCGGGGCAAGATCGCCCGGGCACGCGTCGGCGCCGCGTCGACGCTATCTGAGAGCATGTTTTTGGGGAGGCCGCCCGGGCGCCGGGCGCCGGACACCGAGTCCATCGCGCCCGCACGCGGCGTCACGTCACTAGGCGTCGCGGTGGAAACCACGGTTTCCACCGCGCCCGGGCAGCGTCTGTCGGCCGCGCCGGACGCGTCCAACGCGTGTCTGGTTGCACTCCGAGCTCCCAATGGCTAGTATTTTGAGTGGGTTCTATAAATACTAGTTTGGCCGGTTTGGGAGCTCTCTCTTGCACATTTGAACACTCCTACTCTCTTGTGAGCTGAAGCAACTCCCCTCCACTCATCTCTTTCCACTAACTTCGATCTTTGGTGAGATTGAGTGAGATTGAAGTGCATTGGTCTTGGTGGTTGCATCTAGAGGCACTTGTTCTTCGGAGGAGCCGCGGGTTTCTTGTTACTCTTAGGAATTTGCCCGGTTCCCTAGCGGCTTGGTGTTTGTTTGGGTGTTGAGCTCGACCGGAGGTTGTTCGAGGCCACACCGGTGTACTTGTGAGGGGTTGTTCCCTACCCCGCGGGAGATTCGCGAAAGGAGCACTAGTTGAGCGTGTCTTGTGTACCCCATCTTGTGATTGGTATGATTGAGCGCCCACCGTGGGATTGGCACCGGCCATTTAGCTTAGCAACCATCAAGTTGGTGTGTCGCCACAACGGGGACGTAACGTGCGGCAAGCACGCGAACCTCGGGGAAAAATCATCTTGTCAAGTGTGCTTGCTCGTTGGAGATTTCATTGACTTGGTGATTGGCAACAACCTCGACACTACAACGGTGGTATTGTATCCTAGCTCACTAGCATTACTTTCATAGCTTATCTTGTGTAGTGTAAGTAGTCTTGTTTAGCTCCTAGTGGTAGAATTAGTTAGTATTTTTTGTCCACCTAGGAGTAACTTAGCAACCTAGCCTTTGTGTGTGATTAGAGATATTAGAAACACTAGAATTGCTAGGTGGCTTGCATAGTTAAGTTCGTAGCACCGCTTATTTGCTTCGCCATATTATTTGCTAATAACTTGGCTTAGTGTTGTTGAAGGAATTTTTAATAGGCTATTCACCCCCCTCTAGCCATTAGGACCTTTCACCCTTCCTTCCCTCACGACGCGCCGCGCGCTCCCCCCTTCCTCGCAAGCGCTCCCCATGAGGCAGCGGCGAGACCTTCCCTTCCCTCGCGACGCCGCTGCTCCTCCGCCGCCCGCTCATCCTCGGCTTCCGCTTTGCTGCCAAAGCTGCTGCCAACCAACCAGCCCTCGGGGAGCTTCGCCGGCGGGCAAAGAAGGGAGCGATGCCGATCCGGTGCCAAGGGAGTTGGTCGGTGGGCGGCGCCACCGCCATCTCCGGCAGACTGCGCCGCCGTGTCCTCGGGCGGCCCGCACGCCATTTTCACCGGGCCTCCACGGGGCTGCACGGCACGTTTGCAGCCCGTAGGGCGTTCTCGGGCTTGAAGTCGCACGAGGCCCGGTAAGGCACGGCCCGAGACACGAGGGCTCGGTGGGGGGCCACGGTACAGGCGGCCCGATCCGCCCGATGCCGCGCCGGGCCGCATCGGCGGTCCATTGGAAATCTATAGATGAGACCTACTTTAACTACTCGTTGGGTGAAACATCATAACAACAACAATAGCTATGTTCCACTTATGCGAGAAGCTTACAACAACAATAGCTATGGTCCACTTTCACAAAAAGCTGTCCATATGAACTATATCTTGAGTCGATATACATGATTGCTCTAAGTTCCTTAGCATAATAGCTATGTCTACTATCCATCCATATAACGAAATAGTCTCCATCCATTGACCATTGACACAGTGAACGGCGAGTTACATACAGAAACCTAGCCGCTGTTCACTAGTCGCTTGTTCAACCTTGCTTGTACGTGTACGCGTCCCGTCCCATGATTCCGTTGGCACGCCTGGCCGACTAAGCCCGAGGGTAGTGTCAGCCTTAGTGGTCCCCATGGTAGAAAACAAGCAGGCTTACGCGTGGACGTCGTCGTCGGCGACAGGGGGCTCACCACACACCACTCTCCGGTGTCTCCACTGCTGCAGCGCTAGCTTCCTCCCCCCTTCCTATCCAATGCATCCCTATCCTTCCTACGAGTGTCCAGCTAGCGTGTCGTCGGGGCACTTTCAATGTTTGAGCAGCGGTGGCATAGTGTCGCCTTTCAAAATCTAATGGGATGGAGCTTTGGGGCACCGGCCCGTCGGGCTTTGGCAATCTAATCCCTCCATCTATTATAAATATATTTTCTTATTAATCGTTAGGGACCCACCCATCCATGGCGCAGGATGATTGGCTGCTGGCAGCTGCATGCAAGTCACCTCCGGACGGGCATGGCTAGTGGCGCCAGAACCAACGCCTTTCAAAAATCTAATGAAAAAGACTTTGAATAAACTTTGAATAGTGGGCAAATTAACGGAGAGGAGGAAGGATGTCAAAGGATTCAAAATCTGCATAAATTGGAGGTCCCTTTCATTCCTCCTCAACTCCGTGTGTTCTTTGTGTCTTTGTGTGTGTGAGAGAGAAGCTGATTCTAACTCCTCTACTCTGTGTTGTGTCTTTGTGTGTGTGAGAGGGAAGCTGATTCTTAACAGAATGCACGTGAGTTATTTTGGCGTGAGCACACACATGCCATAGTCCCAGCCCATCGAACATTTTTTTTTTTTTTTTTTTGCTAAAAACAACAAAAAGTTAAACAGTTACCTTTTTCAAACTTCAAACATGGACTTTTCTCTTCTCGACATTCTCGTTGATGACGACGTTACCTTCTGTGACTCTGCATGCATTGCCCGGAACGCCATTCGTTTTGAACCGGGGCGGATCTCGGATAAGCTCCTCGGAGAGGGCTAAATAATGAAGATTAATGCTAAAGCTAAGAAAATAAAGGTGATTTAAAAGCTAATAAATAGTATTTTTACATGTGATTTAAGGAAGCAGCCCACCCTCCCCTGGTTTTGACTCGGACACCAAGTTATTAGCTGGCGAGGAGGTACACTTGAGGGTTTACCTTCTCCTCGCTCTTTAACGAAAACAGGCTCGCTCTAAACCGGCCAGCTGTTGACGATGATTATACTCCAAATATAACCATCAAATATTGCATCAAATGATATATAAAATAAATCGTAAAGTCTAGTTGTAAGGTTCGATTCTAACGAGTTCCACGAGTTTTGTGCCCTCAGTAGTTTTGTAGGAATATTCAATTTTGCATCAAATAAAAGTATTTTAGATGAAGAATTGAAGTGTACCATTGCGTAGAGCTCATTGCGCTGATTGAAATGGATATACGGCCCAGAAAACAGGTGCTTGATATTTTTTCTGAAGCTATTAGTGGTTAGAGACGTGCTCGTCAGGAACGAGACACTTTGGGGACTTTGTCAATCTCAAGAATGGAACAGTCAGTACAGTCTATCAAATTGATGCATAGGGATAGAGTTTGCATGCGTGTATTCTTAGGGCGTCCGCAATGATTAGCTATTTGGCTATCTAGATGTGACAGGAAAGAAAGACGTGGTCTTTAAGAGTCACGCTTGCTAATACGGCCCGGCTGCCCCTATACAGAAATAGTTTAATCGGTTGACCGACTTAACATACGCGTTTTCGTTATGGACAAGCTCTCCTTCTGTGCGCATCGATCGACCGTCGCCTGCATTTGATTGTGCTAGTTCTATTTACTGTTGCAAAAATCGATGTGATGTGCATTATTTCTAAAGGCTGTAGCATCAGAAAAACTTCCTTGACCAATAGGGTAAATCAAGAAAACAGCAGTAGCAGCTGCAACAGGAGCTGAATATGCAACAACAATCTAACGACGCATACCCAGACGGAAACTAAGTTCCCACTCACGACCTATATAACAAGCTACACCAAGTAAGAAGTGTAGAACAATTAGCTCATAAGGACCGCCATTGTATAACCACTCATCAACAGATGCAGCTACCCAAATTGGGTAAAAGTGCAATCCGATCGC
Source organism: Hyparrhenia diplandra (assembly GCA_015847255.1). Lineage (NCBI taxonomy): Eukaryota > Viridiplantae > Streptophyta > Magnoliopsida > Poales > Poaceae > Hyparrhenia > Hyparrhenia diplandra. Next base: position 12,553 of record JADLZK010009667.1, on the reverse strand, counting down.
CGCAGAAGTAGATAGTGTAGTGTTGTAGTGTGTTAATAAGTAGATTGGTCCCATATAAAGTTGCAATGTATCTGCAATGAGTTCATCTACTCCGGGTGTTCTCCGCACTTGTCAAGGCGTGGCAACAAATGTAGGAGAGAGTAGTCACTAGCTACATACAAATAGTTAGACTATTTCACTAGCCCAAGAAAATATAAGATGAGCATGTGAGTCTAACAATATAAAATAGTCTTTATTTACTGTCTCCCACCTCCACATCAGCAGACTAAATAGCTAACACTAGCTATTACCATTGTGGGACGCCCTTAGGAGTTAGTGATCATCTGATTATGCAACAGTTTATGGAGAAAAATGTACTGGCCGGTGACATTATGACAGACCTGGGCTACAATCGTCGGCAGGTAAAATCCAACAGGAACCGACGCATACGCTAAGCATATACTCCATGTCAGTATCAGTACAGCTAATGTCCTAACGACCTGTGCACCGAAGACCTGCCTAAAGTCCACGGCGGTGGCCGTCCATGCAACGCCCCTATGGCGTCCAGCTCATGAACATGAAGTGCGAGGTCACACTACAGAGAAGGCTCAGACAAGGACCAAGGTTCCTTCTTCAAGCATGGCCTCGCGCTTTGGCAACAAGGCATTCATGCTGCTAGCCATCCTAGCCATGGCTCATCGCATCTCCTACGCTCTCGCTGCTACAGAGAGGGTGCTACCTGCCAGCAGCAACGGCGAGGCGGCCATGATGAAGGCGAGGCACGAGAAGTGGATGGCTGAGCATGGCCGCACCTACAAGGACGAGGCTGAGAAGGAACAGCGGTTCCAAGTGTTCAAGGCGACCGCCGATTTTGTTGACAGGACAAACGCCGCCGGGGACAAGAAGTACATCTTGGCGACGAACAAGTTCGCCGACATGACCGGCGATGAGTTTGCAGCGAGGTACACCGGATTCATGCCTGTGCCACCGTCTGGTTCTCGTAAGCTGTCGCCTTTGAAGTACGAGAATTTAAACGTGTCGGAGGCCCAAGAAGCAGTTGATTGGAGGCGGAAAGGAGCTGTCACCCACGTCAAGGACCAAGGACGACATTGTCGTACGCAATATATCTTGATCTACTCATACATATATATCTTCTGATTCATCTAGATCCTTGTTGAAAGCATGTACCCTGAGCTGTAGAATTTACAGGTAGTGGCTGGGCGTTCAGTGCGGTAGCGGCCATCGAGGGACTCCACAAGATCGCTACTGGAAACCTGGTCACTCTTTCAGAGCAGCAGCTGGTGGACTGCAGCGCAAATGGTGGCAACAAGGGCTGCCACGGAGGCAACGCCGACATGGCCTTCCAGTACGTCATCAACAATGGGCTCACGACCGAGGCCTCTTACCGGCCGTACAACGCCTCCCGGGGCGTCTGTCAGTCCGTCCAGCTGGCCGTCAAGATCGGCGGCTACCGGCATGTGCGTACTGGCGACGAGACGGCTCTCGCAGCGGCCGTTGCCAACCAGCCGGTCTCGGTTGGCCTCGACAGCGAACACTTCCGCTCGTACGCAGGCGGCATATTCACCGGTGACAGCTGCGGCACGGACGTCCACCATGGGATGACGGTGGTAGGGTACGGCACAGCGAACGGGACCAAGTATTGGCTGCTCAAGAACACGTGGGGGCCAACCTGGGGGGAGGATGGTTACATGAGGTTGGAGAGGGGCACCAACGCCTGCGGTGTTTCCTACATGGCCTCCTACCCAGTGGTACGAATTGCTACTTATCTTATATCTATATATAGCTCATACCTACTAACTTTTAATCTCTTCATCCAGTGTTTGTTCATGCATCCGTTCTCCTAATCTATTCCGTGCATCCATCAACTTAAATCTCTCGCGTTGTATGCTTGCCTTCTCGACTACAGAGAAACAACCTCCCTTTTCTCTACGTCGGCCATGGGCGAGCCCAACAAGCCGCACCTGTGCCAGTGCCACAACCGCGCGAGCACGGAGCAAGCTCCTCCACCAGATCGTGGTGTGGGGTGCGAGCTCTGCGAGCCTGCCGTCCCTTTCCTTTTTTCCTTGTGGCACCCCTGCCTGCAATCCACCTTCCCCTGTGTCGGCCGCGTATGTAGGAGCCACGATCTTATGGGCATGGGGGGCGAGCTATCCTGCGCGAACACCGCAGGTCGTCATAGGAAGCCGGCGTCCATGAGAGGAGGAAGGAGAAGAAAGATACTAAGATAGTAAGTGGAGATCAGGGATGTAAGACAAAAAAAAGGACTGGCATGTGGGTCCCCTGAGAACATGTCAGCCACATCAGTGCAACCACCCACCAAATCAGCCGGATGGTCAAATGTGAATGGTTTTCATTGTTTGATGGTGATCAGAGATACCGGTTCGATGGTCAAACCCTGTTGACGACTCTTAAGTACACCAATTTATCACAAGCGTACAAATCGATTGTAGCTCTTCCTTAGAAGTATCCCCCAAGCTTTATCAATTTGTAAAACTAGCAACCAAGAACTAATCTAACTAGCATAGAGTTTAAACATTGATTTAGCATGGTTTAGTGATTAACTTGAATAAACCTACACTAATATAATAATTAGCACAAGGTATAGCAAGATAAAGCATCGAGATAACATAATAGAGCATATTTAATTAAGCACACTGTTGTAGTTCTAAGCATGAATCGGTCAAGCAATCATTATGAATCTCATTGTAAAGTATCTCCAAATCGTCACCTCCGGTCTAACCCCCGAAAACCACTGTCTTACACACAGATCACGCCTTGTCACGACACTCTCCTTTGGTCTGGGAGGTCTAAGGGGACGCCCAAAAAGAACGTGAATTGCAAACGTTGATAGGTTGGGTATGAACCTCTAATCACCATCATTACAAGAAAACCCAATGCAATATACGTTAACTAATAGACTGATAATTAAATATAACACGAGAACAAGATCATAAAAGGAGGCACTCTGATCGCTAGAACAATCGGAAACAAAATTGCTTCACCATGAATTATAATACAACCGCAAGATCACAACCGAGGCCATACCTTGATCTTGGCAATTCCTAGCTCTTAGAACTCCGACGTGGTCTTCCTTGTAGGGTTCCCACCCGTCGGCTAGGCTGAAGCCTAGACAACTTCGCTCCTCTCAGTAGCTCTGTTGTTGGCTTCACCCGAGCTCCTCCGCTCCTTAGCTCTTCGAATTGTTGTGGGGTTCAAGGGGTCTATTTATACTCCGGGGATGCATAGGTAAAATGGGAAGGTGAGAGGGATCTTGAAGGTGCTAGACCGGCTGGCTCCACTGTCATAGGTCGGTCGGCCCACCCCTTTTTGGTGGCCGCCGCGCCTATCCTTTAGCCGCAAGTCTTCTCTTGGTGGCTCTAGAACTCTGTGGAATTTCGGTTTTGGGTGCGCCTAGCCAGAGCACTTTCCAATCTTTGTCTGTCTGCCTTGATTTTGAGATATCTTTGCCTTTTCTTGTATGGACGTAAATGCCCTTGGGACTCTATTTCTTCCATAATTTAGGTCTTGGACAAGCCTAGGACTCCTCCTAAGCCCATGGGCTTCATTGCTCTTCATGGACGGGCCTATAGCTCTCTCCAATATTGGTCCAATTAAGGCCCAAAATCCTACGTAAACGCACATCTCCCAAAAATAAATACATGTGTGGAAATCACGTTATTCCAAGTGCCAAGTGGTCATTAGTACCAATATAAGTTCATATTACTAAAAATGGTGCAATAACGAGCGCCAACAAACGCAAACTGAGGCGATAGTTGGATGGCCAAAAATGGACTTCTTCCTACTATAACTTTTAATCTCTTCATGCAACAGCTGCTACCCACATCGTCACCACTATGTTCACATACACCCATTAACATACCACTATATGTTTGTTCATGCATCCATTCCCCTGATCTATTTCTTGCACCTGTCTACTAAAATCTCTTGCCCTATTTCTTGCACCTGTCTACTAAAATCTCTCGCCCTGTATGATTGCCTTCCTCCACTAGAACGGAACAACATCTCCGCCTATGATCCTATAACATATATAGCTATATTTCAATCTAATGTAGCTATATTTCAATCTTATGTTTCCTTTAAGCATAAGTGCATCCTTGTATATCTGTATAGCTCATACCTACTAACTGTTAATCTGTTCATGCAACCTGTCATCATCTGTCACCTCACAAAGTTCACATATGCCCACTAACATGCTACATCAATCCACTAAAATATCTCGTCCTTGTATGCTTGCCATTCTCCACTAGAGCGGAGCATCGTCTCCACTTATGAATCATTGCCATTTTCAAAATATTGCTATGATCCAATAACGCCTATTTGAATCTTAAATTTCCTTTTATGAATAACTACATCAATACATATCTATATAGTTCATACCTACTAACTTTCAATCTCTGCATGCAACCTATCCACATCATCACCACAATAACATCACATACACCGGCCACTAACATGCCACTATATGTTTGTTCATGCATCAGTTCTCCTAATCTACTCTTGCATTGATCCACTAAAATCTCTCTCCCCTGTATGCTTGCCTTTCTCCACTAGAGTGGAAAAGGCATCTCCACTTGTGAATCATTGCCATTTTTTGAAATATTGCTATGATCCAATAACGTATATAGCTGTATTGCAATCTTATATTTCCTTTAAGAATAATTGCATTCTCATATATTTATTAGTTCATACCTATTAACTTTTAATCTCTTATGGAGCCTATACACATCGTCACTCCACTAAGTTCACATATACCTCACTAACATGACACTATATGTTTGTTCATGCATCTATTCTCCTGATCTAATTCCTCCACCTATCTACTAAAATCGCTCGCCCCTTGTATGCTTGCCTTTCACCACTAGAGCGGAAAAATCATTGCCATTTCCAAAATATTGCTATGATCCAATAACGTATATAGCTAAATTTCTATGTTATGTTTCCTTTAAGCATAAGTGCATCCTTATTATATATCTATATAGTACATACCTAGTAACTTTTGATTTCTTCATGCAGCCTATCCAGATCGTCACCCCACTAAGTTCACATACACCTACTTTGTTTTTTTAGCAACGTTCACATACACCTACTAACATGCCATTATATGTTTTTTTGGCCATCCCCATTCTCCTGGTCTATTTCTTGCATTGATCCACTAAAACCTCTCGCCCCTGTATGCTTGCCTTTCTCCGCTAGAGCGGAACAACATCTCTGCTTATGAATCATTGCCATTTTCAAAATATTGCTATGATCCAATAATGTATATAGTTGTATTTCAATCTTATATTTCCTTTAAGAATAACTGCATCAATATATATCTATGTAGTTCATACCTACTACCTTTTAATCTCTTCATGCAACCTATCGACATCGTCACCCTACTAACTTTCCACGGCACAAATATTGCTATGATCCAATAACGTATATTTTTAGATAATGGATAACAATATCCGGTTCTACATTCAAGGATGTACACAACCAATTATTACACACTTTCGAGAAAACAAAAGAGAAAACCACGGTCTTATAGAACGACCAGGAAGCTAGCTCAAACAATATAAATGATTCCATCCTTTATTGGAAATCTCTAAAGCAATAACTTCTAATTTCTTGCTTATCGTTGAGAGCGTTTCCTTGGCTATCTCGTCACGCTGAAGCTGGGCCCAGTGGCATAACCAAAACACCCCTCTGAAAATTACCTGCAAAAAAGAATTAGATTTCTTTTGATTAAAAACAACATCATTTCGGCATCTTCAGAGAGCCCAGCTCATGGTAGCCACCCCCACCCAGATCAAATAACGTATATAGCTGTATTCCAATATTATATTTCATTTAAGAATAAATGCATCAATATATATCTATATAGTTCATACCTACTGACTTTTAATCTCTTCATGCAACCTATCCACATCATCACCCCACTAATTTCACGTACACCCACTAACATGCCACTATATGTTTGTTCATGCATCCGAACTCCTGATCTATTTCCTGCATCGATCCACCAAATATCTCTCACCCTGTATGATTGCCTATCTCCACTAGAGTGGAACGACATCTCCACTAATGAAGCATTGCCATTTTCAAACTATTGCTACGATCCAATAGCATATATAGCTATATTTCAGTCTTATATTTCCTTCAAGCATAATTGCATCCTTATATATCTATATAGTTCATACTACCGGATAAAATGTTCGTTTTGAATATTTGAACCAACCGCCTTTTACTATCGGATTTGGAACCGCCAGATGACACTGGCATACGTAACTGCAACCGGCAGTCGGGTCATGGCTAAAACCACAGTGATAGTCATGAACAAAATAAAATTTGTGTTATTTGGAGATATGAATCTGAGACCATAAAGCCCGAGTATAATATATACTCCTCACCATCTCACCTGCATAGCAACTTGAGATTATATAACGGATGTTATTCTTCTAACTAAACATTTAAAATATTGTGTTGCATATTTTGGCACTCTAAACTATCTCAAATTAAAATTGTCAAATACAAAGCTATAGATTTTGTTGTGTACTACAACATTGATGTAGACCCAGCCTGTCTCCATCCGAGGTCATTTGAAAAGTCTGAAAAAAATAAAATTAAATATTTAGGCATCTAAATAATCACTAATGAAGAGTAGTTAACTACAAAGTTTCTCATCTTGTCTAGGTTTATAATTTCTGTGAAAGTTATCTTCATTTGATTTCAAATGAGAAGGTTATGATTTTTTTTGGTCAGACCGCAATGAAAACCCCTCATATCAGACCTGATGGATGTGTTAGTGGACCGAGAGCTCGAGCGATTCTCCGGTCCGGTCCTAATAACTATCGTTGCATCTGCTGCTGGTCTCTTAGGTGACACGGTGGAGGAGGCTCAGTAGAAAATGTCCTAGGAAAACTGTCCATGGAAAAGGGTTTCTAGAGGTGGTTTGTGACTGTGGCCCCCCTTGGAGTGCTAAATAGGCAACGACCACTATATATGGCCTGCCTCTGCAGTAAAAGGATGATTCCAGCGAAAATCAGTTTTGCAGTAGTGATGGTAACCAACTATGACAATTTGTATATCCTTCATGCCTCTGGTTTATCATCAGCGACTTGGAGACAAATTGTATAATGTAATGTTGTTATCTAAACAGCTGTTTTAACAACCTATCATGATAAATTGATAATACTCCCTATGATTCCAAATGTAGGTTGTTGATCCACCGCCAAAACCAATGCCCAGGACAGTTGTTGTACCCCCGGCTACAAAACATAACAGTAAGCAAGACAACATGTCGTTTCATTGAATTGCATTGTCTAAATATTATGCAAAGCTGTACACTCAATCTCTCCGATAATTTTTCCGCTAAAACCTGTGCACCTTTAACCAGCATATGTATTCAAACGATTCCTTTATTCTATAATGTCTATATAGATCTGTAGTTTAGCTGATTAATCATAGGTCCATATATTCTTATGAGAATGCAACCGCATGAAACTCTCCGCTGAGAGTAGCCTGAGTACTGGGTCTAAATGTCTTAGGTATTTTTGTGAAGGACCAAAGCCTCTTTCTTCTCCAGTAGTGCTTGTTTAGGCTGTGTGCCCATGGGCAGAGGCCGGGAAATTTCAAGTCATTATATCAACTCGATGTAATTGCTTGGAAGTAATAAAAGTTCCCTTTTCCAAAAAAAAAGTAGTGATTGTTTAAATGATTATAATTTTTTTTGTTATGACAAATAGTTGTTGTCCTTCATAGGGTACCTGAGCAAAGTTGTTGCCGTTTCCTTGGTTGTTCCACTGTTTGCACTGCTTATCTGCGCCATCATTTCCTTCAGATTCATCCCAGGACACACAAAAGGTCAGATAGATTGCTTTATAGAAAAATTGCTACTAGGCTATGCACTGATCTTGTTTTCATACTCTAATTGTAGGAATAAAAGGTTCACATATGGAGGATGAAGTGCCGCTTTGGGGGCCACAAGAAAGCAACTCAAGGTTCTCAGTTTATGACTTCCTGCAAGTATTAGAAGCTACGGATAACTTCTCAGAAGAAAACAAACTCGGGCAAGGAGGCTTTGGTCCGGTATACAAAGTAAGTGAAAAAATAAAACCACATGCACGGGAGTAGAGGCTTATACGAATAGAGAGGGTATCACACTATGTTCAGATGTAGCGTTCTGCACTGTTTTACCTACCAGAAAATTTCCTGAATTTTTGTATGAATCAATTATTTTTATGTGATACTCATGTGTTTAGTTCTTGCATATATGTAAGTGGTTGTTCGCAAGCATGCATTGTCAGAAGATTAGTCTAGAACAAGGAAAATAAATGAATTGTAAAGGAAGACTAATCACTTACCTATTTGTTTTGCATCTAATAGGGTCGGCTTCCTGATGGGACAGAGATAGCAGTTAAGAGACTAGCTTCACATTCAAAGCAAGGTTTCAAAGAGTTCAAAAATGAAATCCATCTAATAGCCAAGCTCCAGCATACAAATCTGGTTAGGCTATTTGGATACTGCTGCCAAGGAGTTGAGAAAATATTAATATATGAATACATGCCCAATAAAAGCTTGGACTTTTATATTTCCGGTACTATTTCGTAGAGCATCATGGTACATATATAATTAAAAGATCTGACTACCAATCGAGAGTATTTTCTGATACATACATGCTTAACTGATATGCAGATGAAACAAGAAGTGCTTTATTGGATTGGACTATTCGCCGGTCAATAATAGAAGGAATAGCACAAGGACTCCTTTATTTGCATAAGCATTCACCTTTACGTGTTGTCCATAGAGATTTAAAGGCAGGCAATATTCTTTTGGACCTTGAAATGAATCCTAAAATTTCTGATTTTGGGTTAGCAAAGACATTTAACACAAATGCTACTGAAGGAAAGGCAAGTAGGATCGTTGGGACATAGTAAGCTTTCCCTACAAATTCATCCAGTACATAACTATATTAAAATTAAAATCACCAGATACATAACTTCGTATCAAATTTGCTATTTTATCCTTCACAGTGGTTACATGGCTCCTGAGTATGCTTCTGACGGCATCTTCTCAATCAAATCTGACGTATTCAGCTTTGGGGTGGTAATTCTCGAAATTATCAGTGGAAAAAGAACATCAAGTTTCCACCATAATGGAGGCTTTGTCTACCTTCTTGGGCATGTAAGTATTTTTACCATTTGAACAAAATAATTGTGTATCAAATATCCACAAAATGTGCGTAACAAAAAAAATTAAGCACATTACTAATTGCCTTATCCTCAATGCTTGGCTATTCGAATGCAATTATTCACACTCTAAGATTTGTGTTTTTAATCCTTTAAATGAAATCTTATAAAATAGGTTGTATCATTCTTTTTCCTCATGGAGGAATCTTGACGCATTTTGTGATCTTACCCTTGGCAAGGCATGGCAATTGTGGAAAGATGGATCATGGCTCCAACTCGTGGATACAGCATTAGTTACTGACAACAATATATTAGAGGTGATGAGATGTACTCACATTGCACTGTTGTGCGTGCAAGAGAAGGTAGCAAATCGACCTACCATGTCTGATGTGGTTACCATGCTAATAAGCAGCAACAATACTCCCCTGCCTGAGCCAACACACCCAGCATATTTCCACGTCGGGGAGACAACTGAAAGGGCGGCATTCGAAATTGAAGAACCACCTAGTCTTAATGATGTCACTGTGTCTGCTCCAGACGGTAGATAGTTTCCTATTTCTCCAAGACATCATGTTAAGGGATTTCCAGACGGTAGATAGTTTCCTATTTCTCCAAGACATCATGTTAAGGGATTTTCTTAATACTAATGTAATGCTTGTACAGATTCTACGGTAACATTTGCTCATGCAAATCAAACAATAAAAGTGATGTTTTTTTTAAGAAAACACAATACAACAATCGTTAACATGCAAGCACGAACACTTGTGAAATTGTAGAATAAATCCAGAAAAATATGAGAAAAAAACATGGAGAGCTTAGGACTTGAATTCAAGTGGACAACTTCCACCATAAGGATCTGACCAGCTCGGTTACATTTAGTTCGGTTACGCTTAGATAAAAATGATGTGATGTATTTGGTAATTGTTATACGCCTAATGTTGGACAACCGCCCGGTCGCCATGGCACAAGACAGGATCTACTGGCAACCTGTAAAGCTAGATGGCGGCGATGGCGGCAACGGCAAAAATACAACAACATGCTGGCGTTCGACACCATGACCGAGTCCTTCCACCAACTGCTGTCGCCCGTCGAGGGCCCCTTCATTGAGCTGTTTCAGATGAACAATGACGCCCTTGGATTGTACCACTGTTGCGGCAGGACGGTTGATCTTTGGGTGTTACAGGATCATTCGAATGGATCCTGGTCGATGAACCACCGGATCCAATTTGACTTGCTGAGGGACGTGGAGTTTTTCTCTCTGGTACCGGTGCTGGACCTAGAAGGAGATGTGATACTGATAGTCCTTTCTGTACTAGAGCCATATCTGCAGCTCATTTCTTGGGCTAATGGCAGTTTGCTAGCCCGCTATTGGAGCGGCGGTTATCGTCTGAGGCTTAGCATGCATAGGTTCAAAGAAAGTCTTGTCCACCATGACTTCTTCTCAATGGAAGGTAACGCTGATAGTGTGGATGAAAAACCAATGTTCGATGGCTTGACAACTGTGGCGTTGGTTCGTGATGAAAAACCAACATTGAGAAACAAAGGTATTAATTAATCTGTGCTCTGATGGCAAGCTGTTTCATCTCAGCAGGATGGAGTCACTCCTGATGATTCTGAACTGTGTAGTTATAACAGTACAATAGCACTGCAGATTAGTAATAACCTGTGATAGTCTGGTATTTTCTTCCCCCCCTTTGGACATGAGTCATGAACATACACTGTTTATTTTGATTCTGAACTATCTGGTAAGAACAGCACTGCGGACTAGTAATAACCTGATACTATGTCTATACCTCAAGTCTAGTATTTATTTCCCTTTTCACATGAGTCATGAACACACTCTTTTATTTTGGTGTGGGAATTCTTTTTTTATGTGTATGTCACCGACAAAATAGCACTACCTTCAGGTGAGTTTATGTCTCTTTGTTTTTATTTAAAAAGTATATATAGTGATTTGGTTGTGTCAGTTTTCGCAATACACATAGCTGCATGCTTAACTTTTCTGGTTATAGATAAACCTATATTATTAATACACCTTATCCACATGTCCCAAGCTGTTATTACTCATCTATTTGTTTTTTAAAATTCACGACCAAACAGAATTTGTTGACAGGTTAATCTTTGTTTCGGTTTCACTTTCCATTTGATGCATGTCTTGCCTTTCCCTTTTAAAACTCTTCCTTTATGTCCATTTTTTACTTTCCTTACAGTTGTTAACCTAAGTGCCCCATTTTTCAAGCTAATTAAAATGTTTACTGGTTTCCCTTTTTGCCCCTATTTTCCTTTTTTTATATGAATTTTTTTCAGTTTTTTATTTTTTTTTTTATAATTTCTAAAGTACATTAATAGACAAGAACGTGGTAGACAATTTTGAGAGAACAAAATTTATTAACACCAACCTACCAGAGTAGGAAGTATTTTGTTTCTCGCTATTTAAATGTTACATTAGATTTTCTCTTCAATACTCTTCCAATTTTTGTCTCTACTATAATTGAAAATCTCGAATAATTATAGATCCACCAAGAAAAAGTGTCATCCGATGATTAGTCTAATCTTCGTATATCTAGAAAAATTGCACACTAGAATTTGCCTCCATTAAAATCAAGGCTAAGCAATCGTCTCGACACGATCCGATGGCAATTATTAATCAAAGTTTGATTCCTTGAAACTCACCCCTTGCACTCTGCGCCCCCGCCGCCCCCGTAGCAACCAGTCACGATTCGATTCTCATGTTCGAAGGATTGTTTTATTTTCGTTTCCTTTTGATAGGTTATTACTCCTCTCCAATCCCGCATCTCATCCTGCAGCGAGCCAGTGGATCCTCTCCCCGACGTGATCCAATCCCCTGTCCCCCACGACTCCTCTCCCGACACGCTTCTCATGCGGCGTGACTCCTTTCCACGTCCAGAATGAATGTATACCAAAATCTGCAAGACATGATTAAGGACTTAGGGTGAATGTAACTTAGATGGTTAATATGACAATGCCTTCTTATGCAAAAGTGCATTTCGGATTGTACACATGCTCAAATACAGTTGTGTAAAGTTCTATTGAACAAAGTATTGGTTGTAAGTATGTATACATTTCTAAGATAAAGTCGTACGAGCGCTATACTAGTCATTTATGGTTTTCTAGAGTCACCGGATATTGTTCAAATACATGACAATAATAGCAATGATTTTCATTTTCTTTAACCAAAATTGTGGTTCATAAAAAAAAAAAAAAAAATGTCGTGGGATAGATGAAATAAAATAAAATAATGACACATTAGACTACCTAATTAACTTTTTTTTGGTGATAGATAGAGATCTAAAATTTGGAATATATTAGTGTCGGTGTAGGTAACTGTCTCGTACTAGTAGAGA